>JALPVH010000256.1:0-84715 GCA_023242295.1 Diaporthe ilicicola
TTTTTTATTAAGTTAAAATAATAATAAATATTTAAAAAAGATAAAGTATAATATATCTTTTAAATTAATATAGTAAGTTTTATTATATAAAACTTTTTAAAATAATTTATTAATTTACTTTTATAAGCTTATCTATAATTAAAAGAAGCTATTTTATATTAATAGCTATAACGTTAGGCCGCGCTTAATCTATTTACGCTAATGCTTTTAATAAGCGTTAAGGTTAAAGCTATTATAGGCCGTAAGCAATCTAGTTTAACGCCGTTAAGCATTACTAATATATAAAAGTGCTATCGCCGTGTAAGTTAAGCCTTTAAATATAAGTTGCTTAAAATAAGCGATATTAAAAAGCCGTTATTGCTTTAAAGGTTCTAGCTCTACTTAAATATATACTTATTATAACCTTATTCCGCTATATTATAAAACTATTTAAAAGTAATTATTTAGTTAAAACTAAAATAACTACTAGTTAAGCTTAAATTATTATTTATATATATTTAAAACTTAAATAAAGCTACTATATTTCATTATTTAAATATATAAATTTAATAGCTTTACTATAAATAGCTATAGAAATAAACTTTAAATATAATAAGTAAATCTTTATTTAAGTAAAAAGTTTTCTTATTAAAGTAAAAAAGTATAAAAATAAATAACCTTCTTTATTTAAATAAATAAATATATTTATTATTACTTTAAAAATATATAACTCGGAGATTTATTTTAAAGAAATAAAGAAATTTATTACTTATAAGTTAAAGATTAATAATAAGCCGAGAAAAGGATAAAAGGTTATAAGTTTAATATACTTCTTTAAAAAGGTTTACCTTTTATTTAAATAAATAAAGCTTAATTATAGAAATATAATATAGTTAAATAAAATTTAATTTAAAAAATATATAATTATAAGTCTTTTAACCTTATATTTAAAAAAGATAATAAGTTTTATTATATAAAACTTTTTATAATAACTTATTAATCTTTTATAAACTTATTTATAATTAAAAGCTATTATTTTACATTAATAGCTATAATATTAAGCTATATTTATTTATTTTAATACTTTTAATAAATTATTAACTTATTAAAGCTAAAGCTATTATAAGCTATAAGTAACTTAATTTAACGCTATTAAATATTATACTATATAACTTAAGCTTTTAAATATAAGTTATTTAAAATAAATAATATTAAAAAGTTTTTATTACTTTAATTATTTTATAAAATATATATAAGTTTTAGCTTTATTTAAATATATATTTATTTAATAAAGTTAAATAATATAACGTTATTTTATTATATTATAAAATTATTTAAATATAATTATTTAGTTAAAAGTAAAATAATTTTTAATTAAACTTAAATTAATATTTATATACACTTAAAATTTAAATAAAACTATTATATTTTATTATTTAAATATATCGACTATTTTATTTATTTAAGTTTCTTTATTAAGCTATAATAATAATAAATATCCGAGAAAAATAAAGTATAATATATCTTTTAAATTAATATAATAAGTTTTACTATATAAAACTTTTTATAATAACTTATTAATCTTTTATAAGCTTATTTATAATTAAAAGCTACTATTTTACGCTAATAGCTATAGCGTTAAGCCGCATTTAATTTATTTACACTAGTGTTATTAATAAGTTATCGAGGTTAAAGCTATTATAAGCTATAAATAACCTAATTTAATATTATTAAGCATTATATAAAAATATTATCGCTATATAACTTAAGCTTTTAAATATAAGTTACTCGAAATAAGTAATATTAAAAAGCTATTATTATTTTAACTATATACTTTTATAAAATATATATAAGTTTTAACTCTACTTAAATATATACCTATTTAGTAAAACTAAGCGATATAACCTTTTTTATAAAACTATTTAAAAGTAATTATTTAATTAAAACCGAGATAATTATTAATTAAACTTAAATTAATACTTATACACGTTTAAAACCCTATTAAATAAGTTTATAATTATAGTTAAAATAGATTATAATTAAGTAAAGCTATTATATTTTATTATTTAAATATATAAATTTAATACTTTTATTATTTATAACTATAAATAGCTATAAAAATAAATTTTAATTATAATAAGTAAATCTTTATATAAATAAAAGTTTTTTTATTAAAGTAAAAAAGTATAAAGATAGAAACCTATCTTTATTTAAGTAAATAAATATATTTATTATTATTTTAAATATATATAAAATCTATTTTAAAAGAATAAAGAAATTTATTGCTTATAAAGCAATAATAAATAATAAGCTAAAGAAAGAATAAAAGGTTATAAATTTAATACACTTTTTTTTAAAAAGGTTTACCTTTTATTTAAATAAATTAAAGAAATAAAGCCTCGTTATAAAAACGTAATATAGTAAAATAAAATTTAATTTAAAATAATATAATTATAGGTCTTTTAACCTTATATTTAAAAGAGGTTTACTTTTTATATAAATAAATAAAGCTTAATTATAAAAAATATAATATAGTTAAATAAAATTTAATTTAAAAAATATATAATTATAAGTTTTTTAATCTTATATTTAAGAGGGATAATTTATAATATATTTATTAATTTTTAATATATTCGCTCCTTTCTCTATTAGTTTTTATTAAGTATAGTTATAGTTTTATTATAAACTATTTAAATTATATATTTAAAAAAATAAAGCTATTTATAGTTATTTATTATTTATTTCTATATTAATTTTAAAGGTTTTATTATAAATATATTTAAGTTAAAAGTATAATTTTAATAATATATTTTATTATTTTTTATATATACTTTTTTTTCCTATTAGGTTTATTATAAATTATTTAAACTATATATTAAAAGAATAAAGCTATTTATAGCTATTTATTACTTATTTTTATATTAATTTTAAAGGTTTCGTTATAAAGATATTTAAGTTAAAAGTATAATTTTAATAAATTTTAAAGATTTTAAAAAAGAGAGGGATTTTTAAAATCTTTTTAAATATATTAGCTATAGCTTTATAAGAATAGTTAAGAACTTTATAAATATCCCCCCTTAAATATATAGTTATTAATACTACTTTAATAAATTTAAGCTATATATAAAAAGAAAGAGCAGAATTATAAGTATTTATTTATATTTTCCTTAAAAGTTTTAAACCTTTTAATATTAAAAAATATTTAAATATAGTTTAAAATAATAAGATATATCATAATTTATATATAGCAGATATATTATATTACTAGCGTGTTTTTAGAACGATTAATTATATATAAGAGTAGAGAGGTGTGTATATATATAGTAAAAACCTAGCCCGGCCCGCCAAGTCTGTTTGGCCGACAAGTTCGGCCGCATACATAGACGCAACAGTATCTGACCGTCTCAGGAGCCACAAAAATCGGCCGACGAACAGGATATCTTATGCGAGGGAGAACAAGTGCCAACCCTCCTCTCACAAGCTTGATTACAGGAGAGCGAACGGGATCCGATATTTTCTTGTGGATATGGTCGCATGTGTTGGATTCACCTTGATTGCAGCTACATAACCTGAGGTCGGAAAGTCGAATCTCGGCCGCGTATGGTGGCAGCCACTACAGACGCCGTTGCGTCGTGTAGGACATGGAAACATCATCTGAGTGAGATTTTGGATGACCTCTCACCGGTCCATTCAGGTAGGTATATCGCCTTACAAATAAATGTCCAGATTTATCTCTGAACACCAGCCGTGTCGTTAGCCACCTGCAAGACACATTCTAGAACTGTCCAGGGAGAGGGTTCCCCCCACGTCATGCGAGGAATCGGTCCAACTCGGATCTTGGTCAAAACTGTCTGTCAGATGCAGAGGGACTCGGGGTGCAACCCTACCAGCGGTTGTGTCTCCCCGAAAACGCCTTGCACTACTGCGGGCGCAATCTATCACTCCGCATACCATCTGTCGGTGACAGGTTCTTGGCCTCATCTTGGGCCTCCAACAGGCATAGCAAGCTCACCGCGTGCGAAACGGCTGCGTCAATGTCCTGCACAATGCTTTTGATGCCTCGCTGGCACGGCACCGAGAGTGGTGGGCCTCCCGCAGGTGTGCGATGATTCGCGCACCGAGCCGTTCCTCGTTGCCTGTTGGTCTTTGCCCGGCTCAAACAAGGGTCGTTGTCGAATTGTTGAACGATCTGTTTCAACAATTAGGCTCCTGACGGCACTGGTCGAGAGTTGCCCCGGAGTGTATGATGTGGACTTTCGCAGGAATTGCGAACTTCCTCTCAGATATATAAGATGGGCGTCTTCGCGTCCAATTTCAGACAAATGAAACTGACGGTAAGGACACGAGCACTGAAAGACTGGAATTTGTAAGTAAGCTTCTGCGGGGCCACGTGTGGTTTGTGACTAACGTCTTGATGTGCCAGATCAAGAACTACAAATCATGGGTCAAGTCCTGAATGACGAGACTTGCTGGACACCGCACGGGGGGCAGTTGTCTAGTTACTCTGAGTTTTACACCTCTTATGCCTCTTATGGTAATGCATGTCCAAGCTCTTTCGCTGCGGATCAGCAGTCGGTCAACGAGAGGTCGCCCGGTGTCTGGAATAATGGCACTTCGAGTCGTGCTCTCTCTGACGCCAACTGTATTGATCCAAGGCTGCTTTCTCGCAGTGATCCGGAAATGGACAATTCTGTCCATGTTGTTCCTGATCAGGATGTTGCAGGACTCGGCTCAGTCGCTAGGTTGCAGGGATCGACCAGCACTCATTAGAGTGGGCAACCTGACCACCGCAAAGAGCTCGACTTGCTCCGACCTGTCCCAGAGCATGATCCGGTGACCGAAAGATCACTGGTGCGGTCCGATTTCTACGAGAACCAGCAGCCTGGCACCGAGGAGGACAGTTTCAGCGGCGCCTCCACTAGGGCTGGTGACTTGGCGGAACGAAAGTTTGCTGAGTTGCCTATGCCGAGGTTGGAGAGAGACGAGTTTGTCGATGGCAAGCTCTTCCGCTGCCCTTGGGCGATTTGGTACCCAGAAGATGAAGACCAGTGTGACAGACACTTTGACACGGCGAATCGCAGACGGTCAGTCTGATATTGATTGCTCCAAACAGTCCACCAAGCTAATGATGCCTAGAAAGCATCTCCGGACACATGTGAGGCCAGTGCTCTGCCCTCTTTGCCCATTCAGGGTGGCTACGCAGCGGGATATGAAAAAGCACTTCGACACTCACAGACTGGTCCGAGTGGGTTTCCAATGTCCCGCGTGTTGCCACGTGGCTACTTTACAGTATAATCTCAAACGACATCACTTACAACAACACGGTACAGAACTTGTGGTTTGAGGATTGTGTAGCACTTGATTTGGACGAGGGCAGAGTAAGATTGAACGTCCGGGCTTGACTTTCCCTTTTTTTTTTTTTCTCTCCCCCTTTTTCCTTTCTTCCTTTCTCCTTTTTTTTTAAGTTGGAAACTCAGATTAAACAGAACTAAATTGAGAAAGCACTCAAATACACAGACCCAAGAATCGCTTTTCAGAAATTCTCAGCTAACCAAAGGCACGTACAACACATGCGTTTTGATGTGCAATTTCCGTAAGGACCACGAGAGCACCAAGCCTTGCACCAACAATCCATCCAAAGATATCCCCCAAGTGTCAAGGAATTAGAGAAACGCCTCAAATTCTGACACCACCGTCAGAGCCTGAATCAGACCCAAGATCGTCATCGTCATCGTCCAACTGTCCACCTTCAGAGTCGGAAAAGCTGATATCCACTGAGTGAGTGATTCCTGTCAGGGAATCAAGATGGGCGAAGGAAACAGCCTGCTGCTGCTCGATGACCATGATGACCTCTCTACGAATGTCATGGTTGACGCTGGTGAGAACCTCGCAGTGCTGGCCCCATCCGGGATCTTCCCGGCCAAGAGGCAGAAGGATCGGTCCCCAGTTCGGCCACACCCTCTCATGAGAGTCAGGCTCCACGCACGCCGCCGGGTGATGGCGGAAGTAGAGCTTGCAGCACATACAGGCAGGCTTGCTAGTGGCGATGTAGCGGTCGCCCGCCACGAAAGCCAGCCTTCTGTCGTAGAAGTGGTGCAGCATCTGGACCTCTGCGTGCACACTGGGTGGTTTCCGGCCCGGGTCATGAAAACCCAATATCTTTCCTTCGATGTGCGCCTGCTGGTCCAAGCGATTCAGATAGCTTAGCGTGTTGGTGAAGCGAGCATCTTTGTTCCCGAGCCGGAACATCCTCGTAATGATGCCGTGCAGATTGGTGTGGGCATCGGCCTCTAAAGGCCTCACAGACGGCGGCACAATTACTGCGGATACCTCATACACATCGAGGAGATTTTCCAAGCGAGGACCGTCATCCAGCAGCTGTTTGACAGCGCGAATGTGAGCTGCAAGACGCCCAATGATGTGCCGGACTCGAGAGAAGGCTATGGTGATGTCCCCGGCATGTATTTCGTTGTGGAATCCGTGACCCAGCTTCTCGATCGCTAGCATCTCCGGAGCCTTCCGTACTCTATATGCCGTCTGACAGATTCGGTGTAGATCATGTTCCTCGAATCTGGCGCACTTGAATTGACGCAGCCACTCAGCCAACGAGGCACCTGCATTCCTATGAGTGACTTCAAAAATACACCTCAGATCGGCATTGGGTTCTCACTCTTGCTCTCAGACGAATGCGTCAAAAGATGATTGATGCACTTCTGAGCGCAGTTCACGAGGCTATGTGCCTGGGTACGGATTCTCTTCAGAGAAAACCGGACGCATTTTGCTGCCAGGTCGTCTTCAGCTCTTGCTCGTTCGCCCTGATGGGACGTGGTAGACAGCTTGACGTCGTCCAGCACGGAGCTCAAGAACTCAAGGGCTCTACTTGACGGTCCTTGATTGGACGAGAGCCAAAAGACGTTACGATCAGGTCGGTCCTGCACTGCGATTGACGCAGTGCTGTCGCCCCCTTTCAGATCATCGCACAGGAAGGCGAGGTTTTTGAGGAACCGTCTTCGTATGGCAATCAGGCTGGAAGGGTCAAAGACGGTGGCCACATGGGGTCCACGGACGTTGCCCAAAAGACACAGAAGATACAGGGCTTCATAGAAACGATAGATAAGCCGCTCGTAAGCATCGAAACGTGGAGTTCTAGGCATGGCTGATGATTTCGATGACTTGTGATGAATTGTGCAGGATCCAATCGAAGAAATTTTGTCTGAATATCAAGCAGAATCAAGGCGTTGAGATGGTGACTTTTATACACTGATGAGTCTCTCCCAATGCTGGTCCCCCTACCCAGAGGTGGTGGTGGTGGGGGAGGAGGGCCTCCCGCCTGATGCTGTCCAACCCAGATGAGCTCAGTTTCCTTCCAAAACCATTCGCAACACGCATGTTGTCTACCATTACTGCAGGTTGTTTCAAGTCGACGTGCTCGACCAGTCAGCAGCGGAAAGCACTGTCGCTGTACTACACACCTACCCAGCTGGTTTCTCATGCTGGAGGCCCACCACCACACCACGGATCTCATCGATCGATCAGGTAGCTGTAAGTCGAATGACCACAGCCAGTGGCAACGAAGAAATCAAATTCCGTCATATCTTCCGTTGTGCGGTGGTTCTGACTTAACACTTTGAGAGGAGCACAGGTGTCGATCCGGGATTCATAGGATGCAGAAGCGTGCTGTGACTGATACGAGATCGCGAACAACAAGTAAGCCGCACAAGTATGAAGGACTGTCCAAGAAACAAAAAACACGTTCAGGGGCCACCAGTTGGCATCGATCATTTGTTGATCAACTGCGCAGTAACCTCGAGGCTAACTACAGCTTCTACCGTGCGGTATCGTGTACCCAATGCCTACCGGCACTGATGTCAATCATGTCAGTCTGGATCTGACAGGAACGTGATTCTTGACAAGCATTGTATTTAGGGATCTTACGAACACTTCACTCAGAACACTTCACGAATCATCACAAGTGTAGGGAATTATTGGTACGACAGCCCTGTTGTTGCCCAGGTGATCTTCTACCAAGGAAGCCGGAGCTTGCCAGGGCGAGACTAACCCCAAGGGCCCAAGGGATATGCTCGTCTTCGGAAGACAACGCAGTAAAATTAGTGCATTCGTAGAAAGAGAGATTCCTCATGACCAGCCACTCTCACAAAAAAAAAAAAAAATCTGGGTCCGTGTAGGCAGGCAATGGCTGAGACGTGGAGCAATTACTGACATTTTGAAAGACCGGCTCAAGGACATCAAATACCCACATCCAGAATTGCTACTTGGAATTTTAGACTTGATCGTTGATTTGGACGACCACATGGTGCATAGATAGAAACAGTTCCATTTGTTGGCTATCTGCGCCTTGCCCAGGTAATCCGTTACGTCGTCGCGCACTCTTCAGAGACACTCTCTGTTAGTTGACCAAAGAAAAAACCTCTTCAAGGCTCCCCAGTAAAAGACACCTGGTCTTCAAAGCCAATACGAGTTGAGTCTAGTGTCAAGCTCTCAGTGCTCTTTCAGCATAATTCTCCGAGCAGTGCCCACAACTACCATAGGATGGCCAGCACACGCCCCATCACAAGCCATAACACGTCAACAATTTCTAAAAATTGAGCGAGTAACATATTTCAATTTCATCAAAAATATATACTTGGATATTTGCGTTATGAACTTATGATACAAGCGAGGGTTCAGGGTATCTTGAAAGCAGAAAAACCAGGCTCAAGCCAGCGACCGTGTCCAACATGCTTTACTGTAGCATCGCTACTAACGTCAAAATTCAACAAGGAAAAAAAATTTTTTTGAGGATCTCAGCAAAAGGCTATCGTCAACCATTCAAGGTGACAACGCCACCAGAGATGCTCATATCGATCGTATGCATGCATCGTCCGGTCCCAGACGGACAGTTGGCGTGGAACAGCAGGGTGTTACCCTGCGGCGTGGGCGTGGCCCCACCGGGGGACTCGAGGCCGTATGCGCCGGACGCGAGCAGCTGGCCCTTGCGCGTGTACGGGCCGGTGATGCTGTTGGCCGTGGCGTACTTGACGTCGTACTTTGGGTCCGTGTAGCAGTGGCTGCTGTAGAAGAGCACGTACAGCCCGTCAGGGGTGCCGATGATCACCGGAGCCTCAATCAGCGGGCCGTCGTCATCGATCCGGTCCAGGATCTGCACTGGGTTCCCGACCTTTGTCGTCCAGTCGTTCACATTCATTTCCTGCAGCATGACTGGCGTGGAGTGGATGGGCGCGACCCCGTTGTTGCAGTCACCGCCGTTGCCAACGCTGTTACCGTCCCTGTGCGCCCTGATGTCAGCCGCTGGCTGTGTCCTCACAGACAGATAGCCTTGCATAGACTTACTCCTTGTAAACGATGTAACGCTTATTGTTCACCTGGTCGTAGAACGACGAAGAGTCGATGGCTCCTCCAGTGCTTGCAATATCGGGACAAATCGCAGGACTGTCCTGGGGCGTGTAGGGGCCCTCAATATTGCTGGATGTGGCGATACCAACACAGTGGTAAGGCTGGTTGCTCGCGAGAGCACCTGAGTAGGTCATGATGTACTTGTGGTCTCCCTCTGGAGGCATCCGCTTGACATCAGGTGCCCAGTTGTTCGAGCCCGTGGTCCATGAGCCACTGTTAGGCAGGGCATCATGATTGATGACAGACCATGGCCCATCTGGCGTGTCTGCTACAGCCACTTGGATGTTGTAGCCATTGCTATTAGTTGCGAATGCGTACCACTTTCCGCCATCAGATGGCCAGGCCTTGAGTAATATCAGACTATCTGCGAGGTACTCGAGGGAGCAGTCCAACTCACTTGTTCCAGTGAAGGGTCAGGGAAATCATAGTCGCGTCCATCAAAGGCCGCAGTAATTGCCCTTTTGCCATGGAACCTGCCCTCGGGCAAGATGGGAGAAGCAGATACATGCTGCAGCAGCGAGGCTAGGAAGCCCAAGGCTACGAGGCCACGGAAGGACTGCATGGTAGTGGGATGGTGGCTACCCAAAGGGGAATACAACAGGGAGAGGACTAAGTGAGACCTTGAGAGAAGGGGGGCACAAACTATGTTTGTGTGATATGAATCGTGCCTATTCAAGCAGACTTTTTGGGCATGTCTTGATGATCCAGACATCCGTCGAGGACGCCAGATGAGGACGACACGGAGCCTTTTGTAGCACAGCACCGTCACCCATTCTTCTCACCAAACCTGGTCTCGTGAGCCCGCGTGGTTACTTCCTCAATGACGGCAGACCTTGGGCAGGCAGGCATGTCCACCCATTGCCGATCCGACTCTTGTCAGTCAGCCTGCAGGAGGTGGTAGTGATGGCATCGCCCCAGTCCACTGGACCAGCAACCCCCCCAAGGGTACTTGGCCGGGTCTGCGCGTGGCCCGGTGCGACTGCCGTCAACAAGAAGGACAATGCGGCCAATGAGACGACCATGGGGCACGAGACGAGGGCCCATAGCGTGATCGTAGGAGTGGACGTAGGAGTGGACGAAGGCGTTGGGCGAAGGCGTTGGGCGGTGGGCCGGCATCCACGGCATCCAAGGAAGCCGGCTCGCTGTCAAGTGCAAGAGAAGTACATACAGGAGGTCCCCTCGTTGCTCGGCATGAGTCCGCACAAAAGACTGCAGGGCTAATTGCCTCGCGAAGTCGCGTGGCAGGAATCTGCTAGTCTCGTGGCTCTGCGACTTAAGGACTCGGTAGAGTAGGATTCGCAGGGCTGAGTAGCATAGCTGCGGTGGACCTGAGTGATGTGTTGTGGGTTGTTGGCTCGAAACCCACACCCAAGCTCTGCCCTCTCCAGTCGTGGATCCCCAGAGCACGTCCCAGCCGTCGACCTCGGCCAAGCGGCCGCTGGGTAGGCTCGAAGATCCCCTCCACCATGGTCCTGGCCTTGGAAATCTGACTGCCTGGGGCGGCGCTGAAAAGAAGCTGACATGATACCATAGTATGACGGCCAACGAAGGAATGCCCTCCCCCCCCCCCCAAGGCATATCCGGCGTTAAACTGGGCTGGGCGATGACATGACGCCGGGAGGTCCGCAGAAGCAAATCAAGCATCTTGCCCAGCCTGTGCCCAGTCCGGCGACTTAGACGAGGTCCGGCGTGGTGGAAGGACGCACAAGGGCTCCTCTCCCGATGACTGCTGCAGGAGGTACATGGCAGGCCATGACTTGTCGGATCGCTTCTCGGGACGTCGAATCACAGGCCGTGCCATGCGTCGTGGCTTTTGGGCTCGCAGGGCCTGCACACTGCACACTGCACCTTCCTGCGAGCTGCGTCAGAAGTGCGGATGCGACGCTGAGAAAGTCGTGGGGGGAGGAGGGAAAGGAAAACCCAGGTGACTGCGTGACTTGACCTGTTGGCCCCTCTGTGTGTGCCTCTCTGCAGAGTCTCTCTCTCCCCCTCTACACATAGCCATGTCGTTGTTTCCGAGCGGCGTTGCATCCGATGACCTACGCCAAGATTGGCGAGCAGCAAAATTCCCGACCGCGCTCTGCCTTGCCGGTATTGGGCCGTTTGTCTTAAGGCCTGGACATATAGTGGTCTAAGCACCTGCAGTCGCAAGTGGGGCCCCTGGCGCTGGCTCGTGGCCGTGCCGTGCTTGCTTGTACCGCCAGGACTGCCCAGACCGGGCGTTAGTCCTGCACTGTAGCAGCTAGGATCTGTAATGTACGGAGTAGTAGCACAGTATTCCCGGCCGCTGGCCCAGCCCACTTGCAGTATTCCCGGTCCAACCTCGCATGCAGCTCAAAACACATGTTCTCGCTTCCAGATGTTCCCACAAAATAAATGAATCTTGGATCTTGACCGCTGACCCGGGAGACGGGGTGGCCCCAGCTTGCACATCAACACGTCGATCATCCGGATCGCACACACTTAGGATGAACCCAGACCACCAGTACCAAGGTATAAGCTTATGCACCAAGACTCACAACTCAAAATCTCGCTCGGGCCAGTCAGCGCCGCCAGAGCGGACTTTACCAAGGCACCTGCAAATCATCTCGGCCGGCCAACAGGGGGTCCAACATGTGGGGCCCTGCCCTGGGGTGCAGCCAAGCCGGGGGGCCTGCCATGACCTTGACCCCCCGCCGGCTTGTCCTTGACCCCCTGGCCCGTCGAACACCTCCCCTACTCAGGTTTCTGGGGAACTGCCCTCGTGCCCTCCTCGATGCTGTGCGTCCTTTGACTCTTCGCCATGTCAGCGCTCTACCCCAACCTGTCAAGCTTTTTCAACCCCAAGGCTGCCAATAAGGGCCTGGCATATAGAGTGCCGATCGCCTCGAGCCCACTCATGACGGGGGATCATCCTCGTGACGTCCTCTTTTGTCCGTTGGGTAGCACTCGAGAGAGACATCGCTTCATTCCGAGTCGACTCGAGCATCTCCATACTTGGTCATTTGTTCAGCCACCGTGGCAACGACTACGGCGCGGATAGGCACGGCACTCTGCAGAAGCACACCGACGTATTGAAAGCCGTGGCTAAGTCCCGTCCCTGCCCGACGCGGGCAGGGCGCGCTGCCGGGCTGCCCACGTCGTCCAGTCCTGCGGCACACATCAAGCACCAACGGGCACCCATCATGATGAGGCCATACCAGAGGAACGTGACCCTGATTTGGGTGTCATGGCGCTGCCAGTCTGGCTGCCAGGTCATGAGATGACGAGAATCATTCCAGGTACCAAAAGACCAATACAGACGATCGACTGCCACACAAACCCTGAACCATGAATATGCGTCTTGGAAGATGTTCAGGGTCGCTTATATCGCTCGAAGTGGAAGTCAGAGGCAAACTCTATGCGTCCCTATTGGCAGTGGTCGCAGCTGCCGTCATCCCTCCCTCTCCTTGGCCATCCAGAACTGCTCCGACTCCCCATGCCTCAGTGAGAAGCGGCTGTTGTTGGTATCCCAATCATCTTCAGGGAAAGGGATCCCGAGGCAACGCCGATGGATGATCGTTGTGGCCAGAAGCCCATGTGCTTGAGAATGCGCGTGGGATTTTCGAGGTCCGCGGACGAAAGAGTAAATGGTGCCTGGGCTTTGAAATATAAGTTGAATTATAAGGGGCTTTCTGACAGCTCAAATCTCGTACCAGGTTCCAATCACGTTCCGGCTCAATAAACCCAATTAGATCCTTGGCGAGGCTGCTTGACTGTCTGAGAAGTTCCATGGCAACTCAGGGCAAGAGATCTGATAAGAGGTGTAATAAGACGAGGCAAAAGATCTAATTACCTAGTTCGACTTTTTAGTCAGGGCAAAAAGATCAAATTCGACACAAAGCATAAGTCTGACTTTGATCGGGTCTGTTCTAAGACAAATCGTGCGTGCGGAATCGTACATAACGGGACGGGCGCTTCCGCCGCGGGTCATACTCACGGGACCCGAAGGGTCAGCTAGCTTTCTACGAGGGAAATGAGGCTCACGAAGTTAATTTTTCCCGAAGTCTTCGCACAGCGACATACCTACACGAGATAACAGCACTTTGAGTGGAGGTCGACGAGCACTTGGGGGTCTGAAATCAGAACTCTTGTGTCAAGGTATCGTGGACAGACTTGTGAGAAACGGGGCAATGGGTAATTAAAGGCTTCTTTTAGAAGGAGGAAACCTCCCGAGTAGAGACTCAACGAACAAAAAGGCAACATGTAAACAAGACCCTCTCTTCGCCTACACCCATGTCCATGGCGCTGCAGTCAGGATGGCAAACTCAGACCCACAGGATATAAAGCAGGTCCCAACGCTGTATAGTGGGTCTACTCGATGACTACATTATAGATCAGGGAGAGCAAAGGGTTGTACTGAATCTCACGAATCATACATTTACATCGAGTTCTCCCAGGTCGTCCTGACCAAATCTTCGTTACGTTTCAGACTTTTGTGTCACATATTGGCAGAAAGCGAACCCGAAACCGGACCCTCTGAAAGCTGACTGCTTGCTGAAAGAATCTGATGCAGGTAAACAACACACGGTCTCAAAACGGTGGTGGTTTCTCAATCCATCCTCTGACGCCGACGCCAAGACATGCAAGCTCGACTCCATCATCATAAGCGAAGTCCTTTCCGAATTGATGTGAATATCGGTGGTCAGCTCTCTCTGAGGCACTAAAGTGACAGTCAAAGATGAGCTTGACTACTAAATATGTTCGGCGTCAATTCAGCTATAGGATGATCAGTCTAATTCTGGGGGTGTATTTTATGCCAGACGTGTTCTACGGGCTCAGAGCTCGACTCTTGCACTCTCTTTCAGAATGCTGTTTCGGGGCAGCACCGTCTCTGTCTCCGTCCGAGTCTCAAAACTGGCCTTGTTGAGGTCCTACTTTCCAAGTATCCACTCTTGGACGTCTAGAGGCTTCAAGGCAGGGAATGAAGAGCTCAAACGACCGCCCATGGACATCAGTCCCGCCAGCGATGCTTCCACATCGCCAAGAGTCGCCTCCGCCACACCGCCCTTGCTCGCCTGTTCCTCCACGTACTGGTAGTCGGCGAGGAAGCTTCCATGCTCGGCGGCGGGCAGAGGTCGGGTTCGTTCGAGATCGACGGATGCGAGGGCCGACGCCGGGCGGACCCAGAGCCCGTCAGTGCCACGGTAGTTCTGGTAGGCGACGAGGTTGTTCCGGCGCACGATGACGACGTTCGAGGCAGCATTGGAGTTGTCGATGAAGTCGGCCACAGCTAGTAGCCCATCCTGCAAGACTTGTCAGCTACTTATGCCGCGCCTTGAATGGCATCGAAGACTTGCATAGGTCTCGAAGTGGACCTTCCGAGGCGTCATCCTCAAGGGGACGTTGGCAGACTGGGCCTCGGGCAGTCGCTTGTAATACCGCACCATCGTTGCCAGGAGACTCAGACACTCTGGGACGGCCATGACTGCGACTAAAGTACGGTATCCTCCAGCGTGGAATGCTGAGACCAAAGAGATGAAGTCGTCAGGATGTCGGCACGCAGACTCAATAAGTACATCGATCTTCCGTTGGATGGCCCATTTGGTAGCCAGGGCGAGCCATTTGCGGGCATCTGTACTCGTTGCAGATGATGCTAAATGAGGTGTAGCTTTGATGATGTTGAGGTATTCAGGATCTAGTCTCGCGTTGAGCATCTTCAACGATGACTTGCGATACGGTACAGCCTTTTGACAGGGAAGTGTTCACATAGACTCACGATAGGTTTTGTAGACACCTTCGATGAAGTGCGCTGATTGACCAGCTTTCATCACGCCCAAGAAGTCAGAAGCAAGGCGAATCTTGCCGGCTCCGGTCTGTCCCACGACAACAACGGCAATTGGCTGAACCTCATCGTTTAAATGACCGACGTCCTTGAGGTGCGCGAGCTCTTCTGGCTCAATGAGCTGGTCAAAAATCTTCTGATTGACATGCTCGTCGAGAACGTAGTCGTGTGGCTCCAAGAAAGCGGCTGCGAAATCTTGAACGTTGGTAACCATGATCATGCAGAAGGAGAATGAAAAAAAAGGAGGGGGGGGTGTGGCTGTTCAGAATTAGCAATATGGAGAGTATGGCGAAGAGCAAGGTTGTGTAGATAGATGCATGTGCTGAGCAAGCACAACGGAACAACAACAACAGTAAACAGCTATGTGTTACGAGGCGACACAGGCGAATTTTAACCACTGCCCACTAAGTATACAGAGTCGGAAGGTGCACTTTCATTGCACTGTCGGGTGTTGCTGCCGTTGAAAAGCTTCGACTGACCATAACTGACACCGTGCCTTCCCGACTTTGTTCTCACAAGCAACAGAAGCGTCCATGCTTCCATGGCTGGCTCATATATTTTATTTGACTATCGTACTAATAGTTTGTTAGTAGCTAAAGATCAAGAAACTCCTTTGATGAATGTAAACCCTTATAGCTAAGTATATGCAAATGAATGACAACGTAGAGGAGTGATTTGACATGGCAATGTTCTGACGATCATGAGCCTAAGGTGTTAATGGCTGCTTCTGTCCAAGCATGTCAGTAGTAAAGACACTGAGAAGATATGCTTGCCTATCTATCTTCTTCGCGGTGGTCTCACAGTCTCGTCAGGTAGTTTGTGATGCGCCCTAAGCGTAAGCCTAGTGTTAGGGGAGCCAATGCGAGCATTTAGACTGGGTTAAGGGTGTTGAGACCACTTCTTCTTCTCATTTTCTTAGCATCTAAATTATTAAAATTGCGCGGTTCTTTAATCTCTATAATACCATTCACCTTTTAAAACTATTTTAAAGTCCTTAATAAGAGCCTAGACAGCCATGTATAGCCCCCGAGGCAGCTAAATGGAAGCCTGAGGTTTTGGCGAAGCTTCTTGAAGCTTCTTGAAGATTCTTAAAGATTCTCAAAAGTTTACATAGTAGTATGTATATGACTAAGACCGAAACATCTGAAGATTGATTGTGTGGTGTAGTGGTTATCACGTGTCGTTCACAATGATGAATTGAAACTGATATATCAATGGTATATTCGTCCGACAAGGTCCCCGGTTCGAGCCCGGGCATGATCATTTTGCTGCATGCTCATCTATGAGACGTATCTGGCTTGCAGTTGAAATTCACATAGGTACTACTTTGTCTGCTATTTTGTAGGGACTGATACAATTAGTATAGAATTATGAATGTTAGTAAGTACCTAGAAGTAGACACCGCTTTCCTAATAATTATGGCGATGGATATAATTCCTTGATTTCCCCTTTCATTTCCGCCCCTTGGTCTTGACTCCGGCCCCCAGCCCCCAGCCCCCATCCCTCCTTATCCCTCCTTTTTTTGGTAAACTAAATGTGTTCCCGCGACAATGCAGTGCCGGACAAAATTAGAAGCAGTGTATAGATGAAAATGCCTGTGTTGTGATGATGATAATAATGATGTTGATAAACCTTCTATCCCCAACCGCGTCTCCGGTACCAGAACGCCCAAGATATCAAGACGCCTTAGCCCGCAGGTCAGCTTTTTTTTCTTCTTCCGTTGTGTTCTGTCCAACCGCGCAAACCCATTGAACGATCAATGGGAGATGTGACAAATTGAAGCCCGACAGATATAGATGTTCTCAAATCAGTATCGCAGGTGTCGTCGCCGACCAAATCCGGTAAAAGTGATGGGAATGTCAGCCCTAAAAGTCCAGCACCAACAAAAGAAAAGAACGCCGTGACTTTTATAACGAATCCCTTGTCGGTCGCCCGAACTAAACGCGTCTTCTAAGTGTAGTCGAGAAAAATCAATAAGGAAAGTTTGTCTCAGAAGGCGCCGGGTAGTGTATGTCCAAGTTGCGAAGAGGGTATCTCGGGAGTCGGTCCTGGGTCTATTTGGGTATGTAGAGTGAGGGGGGAAAATGGCACAACCGCGGTCGGTGTGGTTATGGCGCCGCGATCGACGTGTGCGAAGAAAATTCGAGGTAAAAGGGCAGTGTTTCTTGGTTGGCTGAGCTGTGGAAGTGATCAAGGGGATCATCGTCTGGAGGGATCCTGCGGTTCTCGACCCCCGGTTGCCCATCCCATCTCGTGTGGCGGCGGCGGCCTCCCATAGTACTGTGGATGATGTGGCAACGGGGGCGTACGTGATTCAAACCCTGGAGGTTGCGCGGTCGTCGGAGAGGAGGCGGGCTGATCGAACCGTAGAGGAGGGAGTCTGGCGCTCGGAGGAGCCGATGAGATCGGCCCTGTGTATCCCTGAGTGACTATAGGGGGCAAAGACCCTGGGGGTTGCGCTGGACGCATTGCGTATGGGGTAGGTGAGAAGTCGACGGCAGTTGGGTCTGTCCTGCGCCGCCTGCTTGGTCTTTCGAGAGCCTCGTCTGCGTAGGGTGGTGAACGCTGCTGATGAGCCAATGATGGAGACGTCGTCGTGGAACTGCCACCCGCTGCGAAAGACCCTGTGAAAGATCCTTCCGCAGCTCCCCCAGACGCCGCGGCTCGCGTTGGCTGGGGGCTGGGAGGTCCTTGCTCTGCGTGCTCTCTGATGCTCGGGGTTCGTAGTACCAAGTCCCGCAGCCGGTTTCGTTCGCTGCGATAATAGTCGCGCTCTGCCTGCAAATCGTGGTTTTGTCTGCCCAACTCCCGGTTCTCGTTCTCCAGCCGCTGCATATTTTCTCTCAAATCCTTATCCCTCTCCTTCTTCCGGGCTCTGAACCTGGCAGAGGCTCCGGCATTTCGATGTCGTTTCTCATCAGCCTGGCGCGAGCCTTGGTGGACGTCCAAAGGCACTGTGATATGTTCGCCCGTGTTTGTCTGCAACGTCAGGTGAGGCTGCGATTCAGATCCTCTAGTCCCACCGCCACCAATTTGTAAAGCATTCATGATCGCCGACGACAAATTCGCCTCAGCTGGTGGGCTACCTTGGTGTGCGTAACCCCTCCCACTCGCTTGTAGGGGCTCAAAATGCCCTTGCGCGTATGCAGGTGCCATTCTCTGTGGACTCCCCGCAGCCCCAAGTTGCGAGGGGCCTTGCGGGAAACTTGGGTTTGGTGCATTGGGGAATACCGCCTGAGAGAAGGTACGGGGGTCCATGGTAGCGGATGAGACAGCGGGAGCGGGCGGGATTGCTCGTGGGGACTGGCTAGGCATACTCGAGGGCGGCCCAGGAGGTCCCGAAAATGGCGCCACGTCCTGCGTCGCTCCGAATCGACCAAGCGTCGGTGTTGAGAATTCAAACGGTGTCTGAGTATCAGCCAGACTTGATGGCATTGCCACGCGACTAGAACTCAGTGATCGCGGCGACCTCGGCGTCAGAATTCTTCTTGCTGCCCCCAATGCAGGTGGATACGGTCGAGCTGGATTCGGAGATTCTCGCTGACTAGGCTGGGGAATCGAGGGCAACGAGCCTAGGGAGACTGGAGGCCCTGGTGGAGCACCGTAGAGAGGCAACGTGCCATAGGTTTGGTACGGCGAGCCAGATACACCATACTGCCTCGTTCCTGCGCTCGACGGAGAGCTGTCACCCCCAACACCTGCCCTTTGGAGAGAAGGCGATGCTTGGCTCTGGGTTTCCCTCGGCTCGGATGGATTCAGAATAGTATGCACTCCCAGCGTTCGCGGGGTGGTTTGCCGCGGAGGCAAGTCGCCCGGAGCACCCAACACCCTGCTAGAATCTCGAGCGGTATCCGCTACAGTGTCATTGCGATAGGGATTCGCCGGTTGCAGGGACGAAGGTGACGCGTTCGCACCTGTCGAATGGGACTGGGAGCGGCGGGGAGAAGGAGGGCGAGAGGCGGCGCCTCCCTGCGACATCGAGACCTGTTCGCCCTCGCGTTGAGGATCTTGTGGTTCCGGACATTGATCACCGCGAGCGCCCTCATACGAAGAACAAGATTCCGGCCTGGGGCCGATTCCAGTCGTTTGGACCCAGCTGTCGGGTCTCTTCGCTCTGGTGACCAAGGATTGTCGACGCGGTTCAGCAGAGTGCCTCTGGCCGTCTCCGTCAAGCCGGCCTGGAAGGGGGTTGGTGGGACACCAAGGAAAAGATTGGATAGCCAGGGCGAGACTGTTATCCAAGAATCGTCTTGTGACGCGCAGATGTGGCAGTTTCCGGGATTACAGGACCGTCTCCCGTCTTTCCGGTCATACAAGAGGTCGTGTAAGACCCTTAGACGCCGTGGAAGAAAAGTGTCTGGCGGGTTCGTTCGGTTCAGGGACGGCAGAGAATGTGGGAAAGAGGAGGGTCGACGTGTTGCCGAAAGCTGAGCAAATCCTTGGCTTATTTACTGGTCAGCTCCTACAAGAGAGTGCCGAAGAGAAGTTCGAATTGACGCCGCCCGGTGCTGGACGGCTGGGCAGTTAAGCTCGTCGAAATTCTGCTTCAAAAAAAAATGGACGAAGGACTACGATCTGTGGCAGGCGATAAAATGGTCTTAGCTGATTCGAACGGGATGACGGATGCAATATGCATGTGGGATAGATATTGGGAGCAGGACGGTGGAGGTGACTGGTAAGGATAGGTGCAGTGAAGCCCACCAACCATGATTCTCATACCAAACTCTGCGACTTGAGTGGCCACCACGACCCTCCTGCGCTAGAATGGATCGAAGCGTGACTGGCAAATTTGGGCCGGGTGTGTTTTTGCGATCCTCTCGTTTGGGGACTGCTCTCGTACTTTGATCCTTTGAAGTTGCGTCGAGAAGAACCGCTGGAAAAGGAAGGGATGTAATATCAGATTGAGGTGTCTTGTGACCGGTCGGACTCGGCCATGGGTAACGACGTCAGGTAGTCGGCTGTGTGCGCAAGAGAGACTCACTGAGTGCTAAGTCGGCTCCCCAAAGGTACAAGAGCGCGCAGGCGTCTTCCGTACCTTACAAAAGCAGGATTCTCCGTAGATGCGGGTGTCTCTGAGTGTCTGGCTCCACCTCGCGCAGCCAACCGGACTATTCAAGCTGTGTCTCGTAGGAGGAAGTTGATACAAGAGAAAGATTTGACGCCAGGTTATTCTTTTGGGTATTCGTGCTTTCTATCCTCCTCCGGCTCGTCTTGCTACTCCCGCGCCATTCTTATCTGGGAAACAGGTACTGGCTGGGATGGGGCATGGGGTGGAGCCACAGGAAGAGGTGTTGGGTTGTGGGTGTCTGCCGGGGTGCAGCTGCAGGTCAGGGGTGGCCCATGCCACGCTTTGTGTGGATACTGGGTGGATGCTGGGTGGGTGCTAAGACCACGACAGGGCTTACGGATACAGCCTGGATGGGCCCTCTGGTTGTCGAGAACGACTGTCGCAAAGTCGATGTTGGTCAATGATGTCCAACTCCGGTGAGCGCGGGCCCTCCAGCGCGCTTCTTCACACCCGCGCAGTAGTACGCTGTATCTGACACTGTGGACAAGCTGAGACATGGACACAAAGTGCTGGATTCGCCGAGGTGAAGAGGTAAGTAATGCCCACCCGACCTCCCCAAGAAAGCTCGAATCATCAGCAGCTACCTTTTGAAATTGTGTGAACTTGGTCATGGCCGGCGCCTGTCAAGCGGACGGGACCAACGTATGTTGTACTCGCTTGGTGGGTGACATGAAGTTATGTGACATGTACTTGCATATCCTAGAAGACCTTAGTGAACCCCAGCGCGGAGTACATTGACCAAGTCATTAGATAGTCAGCCTTTGACCCTGTCAGCCGCCCAGGCATAGAAGCGTTGGAGGCGTTGGCGCAAGTCAAAATCAATGAGCTTGGTTGTGCGAGTGATGGCATCGCATCATCTTAGCCCTTCTTCCCGAGATGACGAGCATAGGCGAATGATTGACTTGTAGGGATTCAGTCCTAGATCGCAAGGCCCGAACGATCGAAATTTCACGGCACATTCGCGCCGCCCACAATTAGAAGGAGTGGATGATACGAGTGGCAAATGATATCTCCCAACCTCCTTCCCACGAAAAGCCATGGAACAAACATGAAGTGGGTGAGGACAGTGCGGTAGGAGCTAGCGCCTCGAGACTCATTGCGGAGATGGTGAAATCGAGGGTCAATCTCGGACCAGTGAATAAATGGACCTTCCATCCTGAGGGAAAGGTCGCAGTCATGATGGAGTGCTTTGTGCTTTCACAGCTGACAATTCCAGCTGCGCCAATTTAGCAACCTTTGAAGTGTGTCTAAGCGAGCCACGCCGTAGGAGAAGGTAATACTCCGCGAAATCGTCAATTGCCGTCTTGCGCATCAAGGCAAATAGCTTGAGGTTGGGAAGACACATTGCCAAGGGCGTTCTGGGCACCAGGCTGCGAGAAGACTTGGGCCACTAAATCAACCAACACGGCGCCCGTGATGTTATGAGAGAACGAAGATCGACGGCTTCTTCGAATTGGGGCCAGCGCCATGCATGATACTATAGTCAATCAAGATGTGCATGGTGGCAGAAACTCGTCAGATGCCATAAGCTGCCAGATGCCGGGTGATATTACTGCTAATACAGCAAGTGAGTGTCTGCTTTGTGGAGAGCGACACCCGGGCCAGGAAATTAACGACCTTGCGACCTCACATTTGGGGAGTGGGTCTGGAAGACATGGGGGCAAGGGTCCGGATTAGTTGACAGGGTCCATTTTGGTGCCAAGACGCATGGATGACGAGCTTCCAGCGGGAGAGGAAGTATCGAGAGACCCAACACAGGGCACGCATATAATTACTGTGTATCCGTACTGCGTAGAGTCTCCAGTCAAGGCAGGTTGGCCGGCAATGGTCCGTACCGGTACTTTGGGTTTGATGTAACACAATTCGGCGGTGATTTCAGAACGTACCCATTGACGAAATCGGATTGCACTAGACGACACCGGTGACAAAAGAGCGGATCACGATGGCCGGCGCTCTGAAGAGACGGTGAAGTGTCTTCTGATGAGTCTGCTGCAGACCTGGCAGTCGCAAGAGCAGTGAAGCCGCGGCAAGCCGGAAGAAACGACACGTCAACCCAGGCCAGCCCAACCCAGACCAGACAAGTTCAATTGAGACCAGACGCGCCTGAAGAGCCGGGCGGAGCCAGGCGCAAGGCAGGACAGGGCAGGGCAGGGCATATGGCAGGGTGGGACAAGGTGGCATGGCGGTCGTGGCAGACGTGCATGAAGACGGTGAGGTGAGGCTGGCCTCTGGCTGCAGCAGCAACGGGGCCTTGGGTCATGTACTGCAGAAGAGTGGAGCCTCGAAAAGGTAAAATTCGTGGTTTTGTGGGTGTCGTGGGCGGACGGGACGCGTCGACGAACTGGTGAAGTGACCAAAGTGTCGAACACACAGATCCATCTGGTGCTGCTGCAGTGCCTGCTGAGCTGCAGTGCTGCCCATCGCTCCAACGAGGTCCAAGGGCTGGCTGTCTTGAGTGTGTCTCTCGGTGACAAGGGGGGGTGTTGGAGAGTGGAGCGAAGAGCTTCCCAGCCAGGTTGGGGTCGCCCTGCGCGACGACGTCGACGGACAATGTCTCGGTACAGCGACTGTTGTCAGACCTGCGGCATGCGACTGGTTGCGGTGAGGGAGAGGGCAGAGCTGCTGGACCACCCTTGACTCTCCTGGCCTTGGCCTGGAGCTCACCACGACCGGGACAAGGAAGATGCGGTCTCCAGGCTGGGGCTAGAGCTGGAGCTCAGGATGGGGACGGGGCTGGAGCTATCCCACAGCTCGCACCGTCACAGCAGCAGGCCAGGGTATGGGGTAGACTGTTCGGTCTTCTGTTCCCGGGCTGGAAGGTTGGAGGGACCCAGTTCGAAATTAATGAGTTTCCCAGACGCCTAGAAACATTGGACGAACAAGCTACCGCACCGGTCCGCACATATTGTACAGTGGGTCGTTAAAAAAAACGCAACTCGCGTTATTAAAACCGCGTTTTTCGCATAACCACCATACCCCCTAAAATACTTCTTAACTTTAATTACCTACTATACTTTATATACTACCCTAAAAAGAAAAGTTTAAACACTTAACTTCTCGTATAAAAAACTATATTTTTATAAGGTATAACTTAAGCCAGATAGCCCCTATAATTGCTGTTAAAAAGGGCGTAAAAAAGAGCTATATTTATAATATTATCCGATATTAAAATTATAATAATCCGGATATCTTTAAAACCGGCTATAGCCGCTTATACCTTCTCTCTAAAGGCGATATAAAATTTATATTACGTTACGTAGCTTTTAATCCCTTTATATTAATAGCTTAAATTATAAGAGATTATAGCTTTAATTACTTAAAATTAACTATTTAAAAAAAGCTAATTTAAAATAGAATAATATATTATCTCGCCGTAATATATCTATATCTATTTAAAAACTATATTATAGGTAAACTTATATAGGCTTTAAAGTATTAGAATAAGCCGCTTAAATATTAATAATATATTTTATTTATAAATAAAAGTATTATTATATATAGCGCCGATATAGGCCGGAAATAGGTATTTTAGCTAAAAGGTATAAAATTAACCTTAACCTTTTTTTAACTCTAATATTTTAATATATTTTTTAATTTTTTTAAAATAGAAAGTTTAGCTATAAATATTAAATATATATAAGCTAGGTATAAGAAAGCAAGGTAATCTTAGATATATTAAGGCAATATTCGGTATAATGTAAGGAGTAACCTTATATTACTTTTTAATAACCTTAATATTAAGCGAGGTAATATTAACGCTATAATTTACCTTAAACACCTTTAAAAATACCTACCGATAATTATAAATAATAATACTATCTTTATATAAAATAATATACCTATATATATAGTATAGATTATATAAGATTAGTTTAAAGAGAAGGGTATCTATATATTAAAGTAGCCGCCCTATTTATTCGATTTTAACCCTATTAAAAACCTTTAACACCTATTTAAAAAAAAAGATTATAAACTTTTACCCGGAGCTTTTAAATATACCGAAGATAGTTAAATTACTTTTAAGGCTATTATAAATTGCTATAGAGATTTAAAAGGATTTTAGGGAGAATATAATTAACGGGCTAATTAATTTAATACCGCGTTGGGTTATAGCGGTTATCCGCGCTTATAGCTGGTATACTAAGTATTAAGTATAATAACTTATATAGATTAATAGTAAAGGCTTTAAAGTATCTGCTTAATTAATTGTATCTATATAGCTATTAAATTGTGTTGTGCAGATAGGTATATATAAAGGGTATATATACGGCTAATTGGTGATGATTTGACGCGTTTTCGCGAGTTGCGTTTTTTTTAACGACCCACTGTACACACGGAAACCACCATGGTCATGTACCTGACCCTGGCCCTGGCCCTGGGCCTGGACCTGGACCTGGACTGTAAAGGCCAGTGGCCGATGCTCGAAATAGCCTGTCTGATGATTAGGCTCGGGCGTCCCCAGCGAAACCTGACACTGCTGTCAGTGTGTACGCGTCCGTGTTGGCGGCGGGTTGATCGGGTGATGGGGCACGGCAGACTGCCGCAATCAACCGTGTCGATGTGTACAAGGTATAGTAGTGTAGGCTATGTGCATTACGGACAGCCAGACGGGTGTGTGGGTGGAGGGAATGGGAAGGGTGGGTGTGTGTTTTTCGATGCAACCCCAGGAGGAGAATCCGACGAGTCGTTCGACGTTGCGCCCTAGCTGACTGCTTATCTAATCCAGAGGGCCCACCCCGCGTGCATGCGTACCTCCTCCTCCTGCACCAAACCTGGCCTGGCTGCAGCAAGCACCTGGACCTGCAACTAACTGCAACTGCTGCACCTGCTGCAACTGGACCTGGACCTGGACCTGGACCTGGGTCCCGCCGCCCGTGTCGTCCGGTCGCGTCTCCTTCTCCAAGACTAGACTACAGCAGACTACTGCTGCTGCTAGAGCCGCTGGAGAGAGCTGTGCACTGCCTCGCCGTCCACTCTCGTTTGGAACATTGCATATTTCCAGATCCTCATCTGTCGCTCGCCTCTGCTTCTTCGTCCAGGAACGGCAATGCTAGTGCTCGCGGGCCACGGAAGGCCCTTCCTCCTGCCTCGGGCCCTGACACTCTGCAATTTGGAAGATCCCGCTCTGCAACTCTGCAACTTCTTTCTGCACGCTGCGTTCTGCATTCTGCATCCTGCATTCTGCATTCTGCATCCTGCCCTTTGCCATGCCGTGCGTGTGCCAATGCTGTGTCCATCCATCCATCCACAACAGTACGGTACGGTACGGATACACAGGCTGCGTGCATATTGCACCCTGGCCGAGTCTAGCTTGCAACCACTGTTCCCAGTCAAGATGCCTCAATCTCGTGGTGCCTGACTTGCTCTGGCTTTGTCCGGCCGGAGGTCCATCCATCAACCCTCCCTCCCTTCAATCCATCTGTCCATCCAACCCACACCCACCCACACCCACCCACACCCTCCTCTGGCTGCCTTCATTCCCAAACCGGGCCCGCCAAGAGGACCTCTCATTTTCACTCATTTTCACGGCCCAGGGCTCGCGAGCCCGTTCATCGGTCGCCCGTTTCCTCACCCACATGCCAGGCATGCCTACCCTACCCTCCACATCCGGTGCATAGTGCTACGGTAGCGTGGGATCCTCGGGCGCCCAATCGACCATCGGCTCCCAAACGGTCGAGCAGCCATCTCTCTTCCCGGCAATGGAACATTGGTTCTCAAAAGGGGTCATGTGCGTACAGGAACATGCAGTCTCACCTCATTCTCGCCCTGGCCTGGCCTATTATCATCATGGCCACTATATTGGTGCTACATCAGGTCGGCCACTTCCATGCAGATGCTATACACGTACATACAGTGTACCGTCGACGGTGGCTGGCCGTCCATGAACCGAGCACCATCACATCAAACAAGACGCTCGCGGCTACTCGGCGCAGCTTTAGGCTTTGCCAGTCAATTTCAGATCGATCGGTGTCGCCTCCTTCGACCACTCATGGCCAAGCATTGCCATTGCCCACTTTCACATCCCAGGGGCTTGGATCCGAAAACCAGTCCACCGACGCAGAGAAACAATTCTTCACGTCACAGCTGCCCAAGCCTCGCTGGGTACTCCTTGCTCCGAACCCGACCTGCTGATGACTCAAGCATGACTCCAGTCCCCAGCACAAGTCCTGGGTCCAGGAATGAATCCGCCATGCGGCAATTCTCCGCTCGAACCGGATGTCCTCCGGCTGCATTTGCCCTGGGGTTCCTGGCTGTCTAGCGTCGGCATGGACGAGGTTCTGATTTCTGCTCTGTCTGCCATCTGCAGGTCAACGCCGGTAGTGGATGCGACCCCATCCATTATTCACCATGTTGCATGTTGCATCGCATGCCGGCTGATAGAACTCTGTGCCGACGGCTGCTGCGCTCTGCAGACCCAGCTCCGGTTGCAAAACTATGCTTGACCAATGCAAGCACCAGAGGCCGCAGTTCGTTGAAGCCCACTGCGGCCAGACACGCGGCCAGGACGCCACTCAGGACACTGTACACGCACTTCAACCCACTGGAAGGGCCTGGAGTCCAGCACACTGGCCGTTCGAAGCCTGCCACAACCCTTCTCGAACACAATGTGCCAATCCCTGGCCTGAGTCTAGCAGCACCTGGCATCCGAGGACTGGCATCTCTTGCCGAGCAGCGAATATCTCCGACAGACTGTCTTATTTCTTGACGAGGCGCTGATACATCCACCAGCAGAATCACAGGCTGCCCATCGCGTGGTCATGATTGCACCGTGACCACCGTCTCCACACTTCGCTAATCTCCCAACGTCCATCTCATATCGGCTAGGGCGATAGTCTATCCCCGGAGATTACTTGAACCACAGATGGGGGCAAAGCACAGAGACCCGGATCAGGCCAGCACCGCGAAACTCAAACTTTTTGGTTGCAAGGCCATCGATCTTTAATAATAAAGCGACACAAAAGCTTCCTTCGCATGGGATGCTCAGATTCGGTGTGAACTGCAACATTACAACCGCACAATCCAAAATAGGGATCGCCAAGACGGTCCTCGGCATGAACAGTTGGCCAGCACGGAGCCGGCGTGTGCAGCACTCCGAACAGGCCCTTACCCTGTCGGCGAACAGTTGATCAAACCGCGCGCGCGGGCCGTCCCCGTCCAGTTTAATTGCTAGCCGGTTTCTAGCCAGGACAGTAGATCCTTGGGTACCGATCTCCACTAGGGCATCAGGACCAGCGATATTCAGAGACACAGTGTCTATACTTCGTCTCTGCTATGATTTGCCGACTGTTGCAACATTCGTGAAGCCGAAGGCAGCGCGGCCGTCAGTCGTTCGGCACTTATCAAGGCAAGGCAAGGCAAGGCAGCTGTGTGTGGCAGGGGGATTGAAGGTCCAACGTGGGCGTCAAAGGTGGGTGTGCGGGACGATGAGGTGCAGGTATGGCTTGCAGCACGCAAAGCATGGGTTGATGCATGCCATGGAGCACAGGACTACCTCCAGATTGGAGAAGAGCGAGATGACGGGACCCGTTTTCGTTGCTCGGAAGGTGAACCGTGTGCTCAGCAAAAAACTGGGCTATACTGGCCGTTTTAATATCAGCCTTCACCAAACATTTACGATGAGTTACACGGCCGTGCGAGCTCGCGCACCAATCAAGGAGTCTGTACGCCCACCTTACCGAGATGCAGATGAGCGATTTGATCAGGATACGCTCCGTGCCTTACTCAGATGTGCTCGTGCCACCAGTTCATCTCTGGACTCGGGCCCTGCCTGCGTGCATCCGACCTGCCTCCGCGCATCCAGCAGAAAAGCGCAAGAGGCTATGACGGGAAGGGAGTGATACCCCTGGCTGGCTTTCCCATGCGAGTAAGGCGAAGTCGAGAACCTGATACTGATCGGCAATCCGCACGCATGTGTTCCGGCGGCTTTGAGCATCACGCTGATGCTTCTTCCAGTCGTACCATCGGAGACTGGCGGCTGGGTGATATCACCAACCAGATGAATCCTCACAGTCGTGGCGTGTGATTGAAGCACTGTATAATACGGCATATTGTCACGAGAGCCCGAATAGGGGCGGGTCTAAGATTCGCCCAAGCGAGGGGATCTGGCCCTTGTCAGTTGGCTCTTTTTCTCGAGTTATGTTTCTTTGTGTCGTGTTCCCTGCCTACCGACCACTCGATGTTGGACACAGGCAAGAATTGGAGGAATGGAGAGGCAACAACAAGCCACGCGCCGGCCAGATCTTCAGCGCAAAGGATCTCCTTGCCCTGTATCCGATAGTGTGACGCCTTGCATTGGCTATCCTCCCGACCCCTGGACATTCACACGTTGACAGAATTCGCTGCGACATCGCGACGCCCAGGCACTCAGGCACTGTGCCGCTAGCGATGGACGACCATTCCTGTCACGAACGTGGTGGATGGACTAATACGTAACCCGACTGTGGCCTCATCAAACTGAAATGGGCAGACATTTGATCGATTTCTATTTCGAGAGAATGTCTCCGACGTAGTCGCACCTTGCTCCCTGGGAGGTCAACCATGGCAGAGGTGTCCCCAATGGATGCCCGAACACGTAAGGCACGAAGTCCATTATGAGGTGATCATCATTCTTCATGGTTATCGCACATGCAAAAGGTGGGTGGACTAAGATGAGCTGCATGACGCTGCTGCACTAGGGGCATTCGTCTCGACACAAGGGAAGCCAAGAGACGTTTTAAGACAAATGCAGAAACTCGCGGGGTATACCATCCCAATCATTATCGGTGAGGATGTCGTGAGCCGAGAACACTTGCCCAAGAAGTTTGATGGGCGTCAACGGTGACCCCAATGAGCAGCAACGACTCGTTGTTCCGCATTCTATCCGCTGCAGCTAGATATCCTCGGACGGCGGGCCCCCGTGAAGATACGGAAATCAGGCCCGCCTCCCGCGTTCGCACAATCAGCCGCCGGCTCCAGCAACGTGGCAGAAGCTTCAACTCCGCAATTTCGCGCCGCGTATCCAGATGTGAACGGAACTGCTGAATTGCATTTAAAACTCCAAGCTTCGCATCGCAGAAATCCATCAAAGCCCGCCAAGTTTTGGTCTAAACTATTCCCAAGTACTCCGGCGCCTCCAAAAAGATCTTGGCCTAGCTTCCAGCAAGCACCCTGAAGTTGCACTTTCGCCGGGATCACAAGGGCAAGGTGTCACTGTCTTGTTGGAAAATCTGGATCCAGCTGTACAAGCCGGGTGCTGAGCCGACTTGACCGATCTACGATAGAGCACAGGATCGGGGTACGAAGTGGCGAGGTTGCAGCTCCAAGACCTCTAACCAGGCAACCGATCGATTGTGACACGGCGTCAGACTGACATCTGCCGTGGATCCGCTCACGGCCTTGAGCAGCTGCGGCAACACCGACGCGGCCACAGACACTGCAACTGTTGTCTCGTGACAGGGCTCGCTCGGACTTCAACGGTCGAAAGCCCCTGGTCAGTGACACCTTCCAAGCTTGTGAGACAAGATGGCAGGCGCAAACCTCCAGGAATGGACGGTGGATGAACCGTATCTCAACATACACTGCAAGCTCGGAGAGGGCCCGTACTATGAGAAGGCAACCAACACCTTGCGGTGGGTGGACATTTTCAACCACCGAGTGCACACGGTGTCTCTTACCGAGGGACCAGAGTCAGTCAAGACCGTCCAACTGGACACGCCTGTGGGAGTCACGGCAGATGTGGAGGGATCTGACCCCCAGGACAAGATACTCATCGGCATCAAGTACGGTATCGCCCTTCTGGACCGCAAGACGGGCAAATACGAGTACATTGCCCGATTCTGGTCGGCCGATGGACAGGACAATGAGCGCCTCAGGAGCAATGACGGCGCAGTCGATCCCCATGGTCGCTTCTGGCTGGGCAACATGACTGACTTCGGAAAGGGGGAATTCCAGAACGAAGGTAAGTCATCATTATGCCGACCAATCCCCCTGAAGTTTGATTATGCTTCGCGTCCGAGAAACGCGTGCACGGACGGCCCGGCGCCTGCAACAAATCACGAAGCCCTGCATGCCGAGACATGTTTGCAATCAGTTCGCTGCTGAGAACCCTTGGGCTGACGTAACAGGCGGCCTTTATTTCTTCGATTTGACGAAGAAGCCATCACAGACCAAGAAGATCGTGCCGGATCTTATGATCCCAAACAGCATCAGCTGGTCTCCAGACAACAAGACGCTGTATTACACCGTCTCCAACGCCGGCAAAGTCTATGCCTACGACTATGACTTGACCGATGGGAGCGTGTCAGGCCACCGCGTCTTTTACGAGCACGACGGGACTGGCGCGCCCGATGGCCACCGGGTGGATAAGGACGGCAACATGTGGCACACCGTGTACGGTGAGAGCCGCGTCGTGAAGATCTCGCCGGAGGGGAAGGTCATCGGCCAGATCAACCTGCCGACCAGGAACATCACGTGCTGCGAGTTTGTGGGTTCGGAACTCTACATCACGACAGCGAATGATGATGAGGGCGAGGGCAGGAGCAAGGAGCTCGGAGGGGCGCTCTTCAAGGTGGACGTCGGGACCACGGGACTCGAGCCTTTCAAGCTCAAGCTTGGTGCCTGAATCGCCTGAATCGCAGCAGGCTGGGGTGAGATACGGTGGCGCATGCCTGTGTGGCAGCGACAAGTGTCCATGCAGGCTGGGCAGCGCATTTTCGCGCGTCGACTTGGTTGCCGTTCATTAGCCAAGATTGATAATGGAATCTCACACCCTTTCATGCCAGAGACCAGAGAGGCCATGACTATATGTGTCTACCAAGCCGGTTGATAATCAAGCATCAATGCATTTAGGCTCATACTCGGCAATTGCATATCAGGTTCAGGACCAGAGAAGAAATCTGAGGGTCACCCATGGATAGACGCCAATGCCTTCTGGCACCCAGGCAGCCTATGCCGGGGACGGTGTTAGGGACAAGGGACGGGGCGTTAGGGTCAGGGTAGGAATGTCCGGATCTCGGTCCGACTCCGTCACATCAAACTTCGGCCCTGCATCTGAAGCTGACTGAAGAGACCACGGCAACGTTCTTGTTGCAGGTACACGCCAAAATCACCAGCGACATTCAATCACAGGCGCTATTTTGCCAACCACGCTCGCTCATCTCATTGTTACAGCTGTCACGTGGGGCGCACTCGTGCAGGATGGCTATCATCGGCCTGGTTCCGCCTTGAACCTCACTGCCGCCGGCGGCAGTCATCGCCAATAGTAATAACAGCATCAATGGCCTTCTGAGCTTGCCGCACCTCTACTGCTGCCGCTTCGGCTGGTGACAAGCGGAAGGGAGCACGTTCAATGCCAACGGCGGGGGCCGTACAAGGCCAAGATCTTTCCAAGATCCTAGAGATGTGGTCTTGCCAGCGTCCTGCGGCTGGCCTGGTCTCCGCGAGCCTTTACACGAGCGAGAAGTTTCTCGCCTGCCACAAGTCGAATGGGGACTCAAGAAAACGCCTACAGAACCAGCAGGCAGCCGGCTACCTCTTCTGCATCCCTGGCACGGACCAAGTTGTGCAGTCTGCCCGGGCAGAAGGGGAAGCGTTTTCAAGAGGCTGCACACCGTTGATTCTGCCTCTAGAGGCCATCGTCCCACTCTCGGCGAGAGGAGCCCACACATGGGCAATTCAGACCCTGGTGGAGGATTTCACGAAGAGGAGGTCCCTGAGCGGACTGACTGAGACAGGTAACGCTAAGGTGTTGTCGCCGCACTGAATGCCAAGGGTGTCCGGACAAGTGACGGGGCCAACAGCAGGAAGCGGCTGATGTGGGAGTTTAAAGGAGAGGTACACGAGACAGCACCTCAGGCGTGTGCCGCTAGATGAACCGCTATGAGGTCAGGAGTAACTACAGCATGATTTACTCGGTATGCAACTTCTCCGCCGGCCAAGAGACCACACGAATGGTGGAGGATGTTTTGTCGACCGGGGACATTGCGCAAAGCCTGGCCTCGCGAGGAGTGAATTGAGGGCCCTGCTCGTTCAATCTCGCGTTTCCAAAAAAGAAAAAGAAAAATCAGAAGAAAAAAAAGGGGGGAAAAGAGGGGGGGGGGATTGTTTATGGGGGATCTTGTACGATTAAGCTTGCCCTATCGAGAGGACCCGACTGTCCTAGAAAGCAAGGACAGAGAACCGGGAAGACTTGGTCATTAACCGGCAGAGTTCTCGGCCTTGAGAAAGCAGGCTGGTTGGCCTATCCGAACACGAAGGAGCCCACTGCAAAGGTGACACGCACAGATCTGGCCAAGGATATCTTGGGTCCTCGAATGCACATCAAAATCAAGGTAATAGAGCGAAGCAAACTACACTGATGTACCAGCTACGTGAACTCGCAGGGCAGCAGCACGTTGGCTGGGAAAAGCTGCGCGTGTCGGTTCATCCCTCAGTGAGGACGGCCCCAGGCTCAGACAGTGATCACACCCACGGCGAATCTGGCCTTGATGAAGAAGCACCTCCGCATAGGGCTTTGAGGTCGGGCATCATCGATACTGCTTGCAAGGACGATGGTTGTTAGCGCACAAGAGAGTTCATGAGATCCAAAATGCGACACCGATGTGACCGGCTCGGAGTCCGGTGGCGAGGGACACCCCAGCAACAGAACGCACAAGTCACACGAACGGGAACCGTAGAAGAGATGCGCTAGACGGCGATCTAGGTTCTTTGGAATAAACTAGACTCCAGGAAATTAGCAGGGTAATGTTGCAAGTCGGGCTGAGGCTGTTGAGACGCGAGATCTCGCAGGGCAGAGGAGGAGGCGCAAAGCGATGTTGGAGATACAGATATCACAGCAAACGACGCCGCGCCCATCATCTTCGCACGAGCATGAAGAAGACCTCAACGAATTTCACGGGGCCCACCTCCCAGGCCGATCCTATTGAAACCTAGCACCCAGTCACATCACCACCTTCCTGTCACGACCCATATCGGAGAGTATATCACACCCCATGGCGCACACGCGCGGCGCCAAAACTAGAGCCATGAACCAAGACGCCAAGCATTGATATATCTCGCATCGGACCACAAGATGCGGAAGAGGCCGTGGCGTCCCCAACAATACCACCAAAACAACCGGTCAGAACCATCCTTGCCTGCCCTTGCCACAGCGAGGGTGTCAGCCCACCGCGCGACAGAGGAGTAACAGACAGCCTTCATGCGGCTCCTGCACACGACCCCAAGTCACCAATACTATACACCTTGGTCGTCTCGGGCTCCGGCAAAACGCAAGAATCCCCCTGGCCCCCTTCTCGCACCATGGGATGACCTACCAGACTATCCCCGCCCTCAACGATGACAGCGGAGGCTTATGCGGCTACCTCGTCCCCTCCCGCGACTCAACACATGAAACGGGCCCTTTCCCCCCCTCCCCTACCCCCCGGGCTACCTTAGCTGCATAGTAGCAAGCCCGGGAGCTGCCAGCAGCGCAGGCTCCAGCCCTACGGGTTCTCCACCAGCGCCAGAAGGTGCAGCAGCAGCAGCAGCGGGCACCGGCACCGGCAGATCGTTCGTTTGGACGACGGCGGCGGCTGTTGCTGCCACCCCTGCCCTTGCGCGGTGTTGGCCCGGGGACACCGAAGCGAACTGATCTACGGCCGGCATAGAGCTACGGCCAGCCGTGATGGGATCATTCACATCGGCTGGGTGACTCCGTACGTGCCAGGTCATGCTGGGAGCCCAGGGAGCAATACATGGCGGCGTCCGGGAGCCTCGCGTTGCGGCCGCCAAGCGTCAGGCATTGTCGAGGCGGCCAGGAGACAGCTGGCGGACTCCGCGCAGGCCAATGGGTACGGCGCTGTAGAAAGATTAGATATTGGGGATGAGGGGGCCCTGAAGGAACCAGCGTGGTGTCGTTGTCGTCGCCCTCGCCCGCTCAGCAGATAGACTCACTCGTCCCGTAGATAAACTCCCGACTCGGGGACTCTAAAGACGGCGGGGACTCTAAAGACGGCGAGGTTAATAAGCAGGCTGGCAGGGCGTCGCCAGAGCGCCACAGGCTTGCCCTTCACCATCGAAGCTACCCTCCCCCCTCCCCCAGGCTGGCGCGTCTCAGGTACATCAAGTTCCTCACCGGGGTCCCGGGGGTGCTCAACCTCGGATCATTAGCATTGCAAACTATCGAAACCCTCCCGCATGCTGTCGCAAACCTCCCCCCTGCCGCGCGCCTGTTTATAATTTGAAAAGACACTTTTGTCTTCCCACATGCCCGCCCCTCCCGACACGTCCACCCACATTAGTCGGCCAATCTATCTGCTACTCTCAACGGCCGCACCATGGCCCGGGGACGTCTCGTCTCGGCCGGGCGCGGCGGAAAGCTTGCGCCTCGGACCGAGCTTCCGACCCCAGGCCGATCCAGCGTTGAGCGCCTCGCACTTATTTTTGGGCAAATTGGTTTTGGGCCAATGGGGCTCTCGGGTGTTCTCCCCCGTATAGTTCGTGTAAAGATGGGTTTGCTTTCTAGAATGCCGCTAAAGTTGGTCCGAGAGATGTGTTAATCCTGGTCTTTGGAGACAAAGCAGGGACGAATTCATGCTCGCTTCAGACCTTAGGTCGCATTTGCGCTCGACGGGATGGCAGGCACACGGGGTCGGACCCAACTCTATTTCTAAATCCGCAGAAACACAGCTATCTGTCTGTTTGTCCGTCTGCTTATTGTTGTTCATTCATTTATGCATCCTTTGCTGCTCGGGCAGCAACTTGTTTTTTCTCCGTCGTCGTAAGGACGGATCGTGCGAGAGCAACATAGAACTAGGGTCTGGCTTCTAGGACTAGTCGGTACTTGCTTGAGTGGCCGAGAGTTTCTGCCGAATGTCACCTATACCTGCTAGGGGGGTCATCACGAGGGGAAAGGCCCTGGATGGTACCTTGGTAGCCGTTGACAGGGGCATATTGAAACTTCCAGCGTAGTTTTCGGAGTACCACACATTTGGGTGACCACTCAGACAGAGGAAGCTTGTCGGCCCCGTTGCTGTTAGTTGACACCCAGCCCGAGCTGGGGCGGACATGTCTCCATCCCGCATTTTTATTGACCGGGAAGACTCCGACAACGTGGACTGCTACATGGTAGCTGGATGTAATCCTGCGCAGCGCAGATACAGCCGTGGTCCTACTCTTGCGGCCTCAGGGCATATATCCTCACCGGGAAGAGCTCCTTCGGAAATCCACGTTGGGTCTCGGCCTTGACGAGCCTGAGGCCCGCATCCATGAAGATGGTTTGAAACTTCTCGTCGGTTCTGGTCGTGATAGGCACGTCAGAATGTGCCTAGTACGTGGTTGTGTTTGGACCGGATGCAACCGAGTGATATCAAACTTACCTCGTGACGCTGCTGTCCTGGTCGTCGAATAGGTCGACGCCACTGGTGCTGATGTTCTCCTTGACCACGATGAGCCCATCTCCAGGGGCCAGGACGGTTTTGCATCTTTCCAGGTATTGGACCAGCTGCTCATCCTTCAGGTGACCCACACACCATTGGTTCCATACGAGGTCGTATTTGGCGCCCACATTGGGTCGCCATTCCTCCAGGCCAACGTTGAAGACTTGACGGACGCCGCTCTTCCCCGAAAGAGCCTCGGTGAATTTGGCTATTGGCTCGACAACGTCTACCTCCTGTGCTATGCTGAGCAAGAGCCCCTCGGTGATCCTACCTATCCTGAAGACCGGAAGGAAACGAACAGAAATCTTAGCTGGCAGTCAAGCGAGAGACACCCGGTTGCGTGGGTGAGGGCATGTGCAGAAAGGCCACCAGCAGAGCTCCAACTCCGACATCAGAGTCTCGGCGCATGAGCTCTCGGGGCCTGACGAGAGGGGGAGGCGAAAGTCAATCACTCACCCTGCTCCGCCCTCAAGAGCTGCGGCGACAGTGCGCTGGCCGTCCTTGATCCCGATGCCAAACTTGGCGAGAAAGTTTCGAGATCCCTGCAGGTCCACCCGCGACACATAGGGAAAGCCCCCCAACATGCCGTTGACATCGGCATCGACATCTGCGCGTCCGCGAATGACCCCAAGTCAGCTAATTTGTTTCAATGGCATGCAGGAAGTGCGGTGCACGTGTGACACTGGGGGAAATGAGGGGGGGGGGGGGACTGGTGCGGTCCAGGAGGGGCCAGAATCAAAAAAGAGCATGGACTTGAATCGCCCTCAAACCTTACTTTGCCAGTAATTCCTCCCATCCTCGACGCTGATCTTTGAGTCCGGCGCCTGTGAGGCGCTCCGTTGGTTGGGATCAGACATGGTGGAGAGACAGTAGAGTTGAGTCTGGAGGGAACGGGTACGAGGTAGTCTACGTGGTACGGGACACAAGCTCTGAGGTGTGTGTCTGGGAGCAGGAGCTCTGGTGTGACGAGCGCGTCCGTGGTGACTCGGGCGGGAGCGCGAGGGCGATCGATCTTTTGAGAGCCCGCACAGCCCCTACCCGTCAGGCACGGGCGAGTCTCAAAAGTTGGATCCTTCGGATGTCGACGATGCGATGATTGCCAGAATCTTGTCCACACACAGACGGTGGAGGTCAGAGCTGTCGCAGCCGGGGAGAGCGAGTGGCAACCTGGTGTCGTATTCGGGACTTTGGATGAAAATCGCCAATGCGGTGCGAACCTTGAAGCGATGCACTTCTAGGACCCTGATGATGCAGCCCGTCTCACGTACACTAGGTGATTAGATCTTGTTGCGTGTGAAGGTTTGCGAGCTGTGCCTGTCAACCAAAGGCTTAATAATCTTGTTTTTTTTTGGGGGGGGGAGGGGGAGGGGGGGCACTCGCCTGCCAGCGTGGGTAGGCAGGTCCGATCAACCTCCCCGCTGTGCGACGACTGCCGCACAAGCAAAGCGCATTTTGGAATTGCCAGCCACGGTCATCGTGACACGCAGGCATGTTGGATGACGGTATCAACGTAAAGTTGTGTCCGCCGCGTTGTTTAGTTATTAGAACAATCTATTCCGTCTTCTTGTTGATTAACTATGTATGTGTACTAGAGATCGAGAGTAAGGCTTGCTTTATTGAACCCTGATCTCAGCCCGGATTGCATCACAACCACCCCCCTTAGATAACAAAAAAGGGGTACACTCAAATGACGGGGAGAAAGAAGTAGTAGTCCAGCCCCAATTAATATAACCAGCCTCGACGTTCCACGCCATTGGTATTGTACTTATCCAAAACGCCATACGATGCTGACCCGTGAGCCCGTCGCTCAAAATTACAATCTAATCCGCCCGTCATTGCCACCTCCAAACCAGCGCCGTATATCCGTGTTATTACTGCCTGAGCCCGACGCCTGCCCACCCTCTTCGTCCTCTCCGCCCATCCATTTGGGCTTCTTGACGATTTCCTGCAGCCAGTTTGGCGCGTCTAATGTGTCGACCGTGTTCTTGATGCGCGTCCCGAGCTGCGAGAAGAAATTGTCGTCCTCGTCCTCGTCATCGCCCAGTCTTGCGTGTTGTCTCTGTCCGATCCGCCTTGAGTTAGCCGCTGTGGCAGGAGAGTGCACTCTGCCGATATTAGGCGACGTCCCAAGTGGTGTTGTCGGGCCCCCAGGTCGGCTTGACGGGCCAGGAATGGAGCGCACAGGTGTCGCCCTCGTGGCTGCACCGCCGTTGGCAACCCCTCCTGGGCCTGCAGCGTCCCTAGATCTGGTGATTGAAGTTCCGTTGAGTTCCCGCTCAATGAGGTCACGGCCTTCTCGCCATGATCCGGTTCCGTAGCCAATCTCGTTTTCTTCGTCGTCGTCATCGATGATGTCGGCCAGACCAATGGTACGCTTCACTTTGCCGTAGAGACCAAACAATGTGGCGCCTATCGGCAAGAGGATGAACAGTGGGAACAGGCGGTTGAACCAGCTACCCAAGGCTGTCAGGTCGATGAGTCGGCCGAGGAAGTCGTAGAACCGTGTCTTTTTGTAGACATCTTTGGACAGAAACGAGACAAAGTTGTACGCTAGCGGGACGCTGAGACGGGCAACGTAGGATGAATACCACAGGGCCGACTCATGGGCGGTGTTGCGATAGACCAGCGCGCGGCCACGCCACACCTTGACTTCGGTGATGGAGATCAGGGCAGCGGCGCACATGTAGGAGATCCAAAACGCTGCGATGATTTGGCCAGCAAACCCGACTTGCCCCTTGTCACCGGTCCAGTGGTGAACCACAGTCAGACGAATGATGGACAGGTTGGCGAGCGCGCCTGGCCCGACCTTGACAATTTCGGACCAGACGATGAAAATCGATGCCACAGCCAGAATCCCGCCAAAGAAGAGCCTCACGTGGGGCATAATGTGGAAATGTAGGACATGTCTGGTATAGGGGGTAAGGATCGACATGCGCTCCCACCATGAAGCATGTGGCGCCGTGCCTCCGAATTCTAGCCGCTTCGAACCGCCAGAATCCAGGATGGCCCGGGTTTCCGCGGCTTTCCGGAGCAGACGGTTCCACTCGTTGGCATATCGAGAGCGTGCGTGCCTTGCGCGGGTGAGCTCCCGCGTGAGCTCCGCCATGTACTTTTCGGTGATGACCGTGGGTACACGCCGAGAAGCCTCGCCGGAGCCTGCAAAGGATGTTGATCTCGGTTGCTCTTCAGGAAGGTTGGTAGAGTCCATAAGCTCCTCGATCCAGTCTTGAAAGTCGATGGCCGATCCAGTCTTGCGACGGCACAGCTCGGCCACTTGTATCTCGAGATCCTCGAGTTTCATCTCCGCCTCCTCCAGCTGCTCGTATAGTCTAGGCGCCGCAGACTGTAGTTGGCGTAGGCTTCCGCTAATGCTGAAACTGCGTATCAGGCGCCGAGGAATGCTGACGAGGCCGTGGCCCATCAGGTAGATTGCAAGCACCAAGCCCCAGCAGTATGCTAGAGCCATGACCGGGCTCTTGAGAGAATCGAGGTGTATGCCATAAGAGGTGAAGACGTATATCAAGGCTAGTATTCCAAATCCGAAAACCATCGCATAGTATTGAGCATTCGACCGCAGGGAGTACATCAGCTTGCCCTTGGGGTCGCGGTACCCGGCGTCGGAGTATTCGGCAAGGACGGGGAGGATGAACCTGGACCGGATATCAGCGTCTTCTGCGGCAGAAAGTCTCGAGATAAAAAAAAAAAAGGAGAAAAAAAAGGGGGGGAAAAACCATCATCATACCATGTGAGGGTGAACGTGAGCCAGTAGGCGATGCGCCAGCATGTCTGTATGACCCTCTGTGGAAGCCATACCCCCCTTGTAGCCTCGTCATCCGTCCTGGCGCTCGACGCCAGATCTATTGGCACGAGCAGTACGATACACGCTGGGAGCCATAATGCAAAGAATACGGTGACAAGGACGAATGCAGGAGTCGTTCGGAGGGGCAGGTAGTACCGGAGAATCAGGAGGGTGATGCCGGAAAAGGTGAGCAGTGCGATCAGAGAGAAGACCTCGGACCCGACCGCGGACGCTGAGTTGACCATCATCGTTGGAATGCAGGACCGAGGGCTTTGGAACGGTCCATGAAGTTGGCAGTCAAAGTCTTAGATTCTGGCGGCAAGGTGCTGCTGAGTAGGGCCAGCGATGGGAAAATGAGGATGGAGGTGTTAGATTTGCGATGACGTTGGCGGTGCCTGTCGACTGTTTCGAGCGAGATTATGTCACAAGCGGCAGAGCGCTCAGGCGAGTGCCGGGCCATTTTTAGAAAGACTGCCTTGCGGCCAGGGCCCAGAGGAATTAGTCTAAATGTACCACCCTGTACCTAGACACCTAACCCGAGTCTCCCTACCCCGGCGAGTCTGCGGCCAGAAGGGCCAACAGAGGTACGATGCCCTTTCAAACATCACGGCCAAGGGGATGTTGAGGTTGGGAGGCTTGTTTTGCATCGAGTCCACGGGCATTGGTTTTGACTATTAGTCAAGAATACTGCCACGGGGTTTCTTCCGCATCAAAGGAAAAGCTTTCGCATATCACAAGTCATTTTTACGGTAGGACCCCTGCCACCAACATCACCCGCATGGCCAGCCTTTGCCTATCGCCGCCCGCCCACGCCTGCCACGATAACGATAAAGCTCCCAACAAGCAGATGCTTGACAATTTTCTTGTTCCGCCGCATTCCGGTCGACCGTGGACTGTGGATGATCTCGGGAAACATCCGGATAACTGTTGCAGCTCGGACACGATCATCGTTGCTGCGCGACTCTGCACGACACAAACTCAGTGCCACCCCGCAAATTCCATTATGTACTGCCTCTGAATGTCAGTGGTGGACAATGCTACATACTGCGGCGTGCTCTGTGGTATAGTCCACAGTCCACACGGCGAGACCAGTTGATACTAGCTGCTTCCCCACATCAAGCCGGGGGTGCCGTGTGCCCCAGCACCCCCAGATAGTCTATCTAGAACTTGAGTGAGGGGTCATCGAGGGGTTTGTCTACGAGGGGTTTGTCGCCGAGGCGATATCGTCCTACATAAGGCAGATCAAGGGCCACAAGATGCCCTCGAGATCTCTCTTTTCGACTGCACTCCTCACATCTTCTTCCTCATCTCACTCCAGGTTTGCTCTCAGGTCTGCTGCTCCCATATTCTACAGCTCCAGTATTATTAGAGTCTGCACTCGACAGGGCCCCTCACGTTCCTTATCTTCTTCTTCCTCTTCACCCTTCTCTTCCTCATACTGGGTATTCTCCTCCTACACAAAACCAATCGCAGCCATGGAAGTTGATCTTACTGCTCCCAACGGGAAGAAATGGTCGCAGCCCTTGGGTCTCCTCATCAACGGAGAGTTCGTCAAGTCGAGCAATGAGCAGAAGATCACCTCCATAAACCCTTCGTAAGAGAAACTGCCCATGAACGTGTGCAGCCCGGAACTGACCATCCTGTAGTACCGAGGAAGAAATATGCTCCGTCTTTGCCGCCACTGCCGACGATGTTGATATCGCCGTGGATGCAGCTCGCAAGGCCTTCAAGCACCCCTCGTGGAAGGGCCTAAGCGGCACAGACCGCGGACAGCTCATGCTCAAGCTGGCCGACCTGGTCAGCACGAACGCAGAGATCCTGGCCACTGTCGAGGCCCTGGACAACGGCAAGCCCTATGTCACCGCTCTCAACGAGGATGTGCCCGAGGTTGTCAATGTCCTCCGGTATTACGCTGGTTATGCAGACAAGAACTTTGGTCAGGTCATCGACGTCGGCCCGGCTAAGTTCGCATACACCCTGAAGCAGCCCCTCGGCGTCTGTGGCCAGATTATCCCCTGGAACTTCCCATTGGCCATGGCTGGTTGGAAGCTGGGCCCAGCACTCTGCTGTGGTAACACGGTCGTGCTCAAGCTAGCCGAGCAGACACCGCTGTCCATGTTGGTCATGGGGAAGCTCATCAAGGAGGCTGGGTTCCCTCCAGGAGTTGTCAATATCATCAATGGTTATGGCAGGGTAAGATCGTCCGTACCGTTCCTTCGGCGCGGATCTGACGCTAAATTATATGTAGGAAGCTGGAGCGGCACTCGTCAAGAACCTTGGTGTCGACAAGATTGCCTTCACTGGCAGCACCGCGACAGGCAAGGTTATCATGAAGATGGCGAGTGAGACACTCAAGAACATTACACTCGAGACAGGCGGCAAATCACCGCTTATCGTCTTCGACGATGCTGACCTGGACCTCGCCGCCACCTGGTCTCACATCGGAATCATGTCCAACCAAGGACAGATCTGCACCGCAACCTCCCGTGTTCTGGTTCACGAGAAGATCTACGACGAGTTTGTCGCAAAGTTCAAGTCCACAGTGCAGAAGGTCTCTGTCGTGGGTGACCCCTTCGAGGAGACCACTTTCCAGGGCCCGCAGGTAACAAAGGCCCAATACGAGCAGGTCCTGGGTTACATCCAGGCCGCAAGAGACGAGGGCGCAACCATTGCCCTGGGCGGTGACCCAGCGCCGCAGAAGGGCAAGGGCTTCTTCATCAACCCAACCATGTTTACGGACGTCAAGCGAGACATGCGGATCTTCAAGGAGGAGATCTTCGGGCCATGCGTGTCGGTCATCAGCTTCAAGGATGAGGCGGAGGCCATCGAGCTGGCGAATGACACGACATACGGGCTGGGCGCGGCCCTGTTTACTCGCAATCTGACCAAGGCCCACCGCGTCGCTGCAGAAATCGAGGCGGGAATGGTCTGGATCAACAGCTCCAACGATTCGGATGTCAGAGTTCCCTTTGGTGGTGTGAAGCAGTCAGGAATTGGTCGCGAGTTGGGCGAGGCAGGCTTGTCCAGCTACTACAACATCAAGAGTGTACATCTGAACATGGAGTCATAGGGATGACGAGTTGGTGGAGATGATAACCGGGAGGTATAATGCACATAAAATTGCAGTACTTGGTCATGAGGTTGAGAACTGGCTTGGGGCCGATGGATTACTAGCTCATGGCAAGCTATATTTGTACACAATACGACGTATATGCACCTTGCTGTGGGTACATGAGCTTCAACTTTCTACTGAGCACTGCAAGATGTCTAGTCTACTTGTCCGAGCATAAAATAGAGCGGGGCGAAAACAGCAACAGGGCCACTCGAAGCACACATTATTAGTCTAAAGTTTTAAGGCGAGGTCGTTTCCGGCAAACTGGTTCAGTGTATACAACCTACCGGGATCCTAAAGGTCGGCCAGGGACCTAAGTGTGCCTACTCAAATACCATCTTGCAAACGTCACTCAGGTTATATTAGAGGTAATCCCATAGAAGATTTTTCCAGAAGAGCTTATCCTATCTTAAGTTGTTCAACAGGGTTTATGAAGCTTGTCCTAAGGAGATCATTCCACAGCCGGTCAATCTATTGCAGGTTATCCTATAAATTAATCTGAGATTATTCCACAGGAGGTAATCAATCCTATAGTAGGTTCTCCTCCAGCAGATGATTTCAAAAAGAGGTCGTCCTGTTAGGAAACAGCAAGTAATGGTTGAACGCTTGGGTTCCTGCCCTGCGAGCTGTAGATACTTAAGTAGACTGCCCATATAACATGCGTATTATGTACCTGAACCCTGCCGATCTGTAGGAGCCGACGGCGCAGGGGTGCAGGACCTTGGGAGGGCCCAGAACAGAACGGCCTGTCCCGCTAGGCAAGGTAGCAGTAGCCTCGCCCGAGGTCCAATTCGCCTGGCCCCTTTCGCCAGTAGACTACGTCGTCATCTGGCCTTTCCGAATTTATGATGACGGGCTGCGACTTCTAAACTCTTCAACCTGGGCGCTTCCTCACAGCCACTTGTCCTCTGCATACTGGACACCTCACTCTTTACAACCGCCGTCCATCCTACATTGATCTCTCGTCTCGACATCTGTCGCTTCCCATCTCGAAAGAATCCGTTCGCCTCTGACGTTTGCGCCAGACCCTGTCAAACGAAGACGACACCTCAGGCCTACCTGACCTCTAGCTTCATTGCGCAAACATTCAAGCACCGAGCTACCTCATACACGAGCGCATCGAGATTCAGAAAACAGAGAGAGCATTTCCATACATGCCGTCGACGCCATCATGGCGCCCTTTCCCGAGTCCACAATAGACGTCGGCTATCCCCTGTACGGATGCGACTTCGATCCTCTAGACCCAAATCGCCTGTTTGTTGGTGGCGGTGGTGGAGCAACAAAAAGCGGTGTTGACAACAAGATCACTCTGCTGGATGCATCGTCTCTCGAGAAGCTTGAACCTGCCGGGGAAATCACTCTGAGTGGCAACGAGGACAATGTAGCGAACCTTGTGGCGGGCCAGCGCAAGGGCAAGGCCACCTTGTTATATGCCGGCATCAACTCGAGCCCGGATGACCTGAAGAAGGAGAAGAACGAGCACTTCCGTGTGTTCAGCGTGGAGCCACCCAAGGCCAAGGCTGTGCTCGGAGCCAGGATCACCGAGCTCTCGAGGACTCAGCTCTTCACGACCGCAGACTCCGATACATACCAAAGGCTCTTGAAGCTCTCACAACCCTTCGCCGGCTTCCCGCAGCTCGGCGCTGTGGCCACGGGGTTCGCAAAATCGTCGCACCAGATCGCCCTGTACGAAGTTGCGGCTGGTAACAACGTTGCGCCCAAGCCCAGGGGCGTCTTGGAAATCTCAAAAGAAGCCATCGACATGGACGTGATACAGACGGCAGAGGACCAATTCCAAGTGCTATACTGCGACGACTACGACATCTACTCGGTCAATGTGCCCAAGACCGGCGAGGTCAAGGCCGAGCCAACACGCATCTACACCATTCCTCATGACGACAGCTCCGGCCTGCGGCCCGCCCTCCGCTGCCTCCACTGTCTGACCCCAGGCTTCGCAGTCGGCGTCGCAAACCTGCCCCAGGCCGGCGGAGTGGTGCTCTATGGCTTCCGGCTGCCGAAGCCCGGCAAGGGGGACGCGCGCGCGCGCATTTCGGTCAACGCTAAGCTGCCTAAGCGGCAGGGCTTCAAGGCGACGGGCCTGGCTGTCGCTAACCTCAGCCCCGTGACGGCGCCGGGGGCTCGGCAGGGGGCCGCGCAGTTCGTGCTCGCGGTGACGGGCACCGACCTCGGCATTCACCTGTACACGCTGGACCACCAGATCATCGGCGACATCGACATGCTCGCGAACCTGCTCCCGCTGACGTCGCTGCGCGGTGTGCACTCGGCTATGATTACCAGTCTGGGCTTCAGCCACTTCGCCCCGCCAAAATCGGGCACGGGTCGCATCCAGCATCTCAGGCTGGCCAGCACGTCGGTGGGCAACGCTGTCGCCGTGCAGAGCATCCCGCTGCGCAAGTTCATCGACCCGTCCGCGCCGGTGCGCCGCGGCGGGCCTCCGCGCCAGCCGCGCTACGTCGTCGCAATGCGCAGCCGCAGACCCACCATCTGGGGCCTGCTGGTTGGGATCGCATGCTTCATGGTGCTGCTGGGCATTCTGCTGCAGGGCGTCCTGGAGGTCAAGGGTCTGGCGCCGCCGACCGTCGGTGGGCACAAGTGGCTGCCCTCGGCGATCCACGCTGCGCCACCGAGGCATGTGACGCCGCACAGCGGCTTCCTGGCCAAGCTTCTCGCCGAAAAGGCGGCGGGCGGCGACGACCAGGTCGTCGTGCTGGACGTGGGCGGCAAGGAGGTCGAAGTCGTCACCACCCCGGCGGCCGCCGGCGCCGCCGCCGCCGGCGAACCGACGCACACCAGCTGGGAGGACCTCGGGCCCGAGCAGAGGGAGGCGTGGAAGGACAGGCTTAGGCGGAGCGGGCACTGGGCCGAGGAGTACGGCGAGACCATCTTCAAGGGCATCCTGTTTGGCGAGCTGGCCGGCGTTGTGGGCGGGATAGTGGCTGGCTAGTTGCACCAGGCTGTCTGAGTTGATACTTGTCTACGCTATGTTACGTTAAGTTTTATTTTGGCATGGGAGCATATATTCTTCTGGGGGGTAAGCAGGGAAAAGCACAAAAGCAGGAAGGTTGTGAGGTTTTGTGGGCCACCCATTTTCGGTTGTATACCTTAGCTAAAGATCCTGTACAAAACCCTTTGCTATGTACAGCATATCCTCCTCGTCCTCACAGGAGACAAACACGTTAGAAGCATTAGAAATCGCATGCCCATTTCAAAAGGACCGTCATATGCTTGGATGCAGCCGGTGAGACGTGAGATGCGCATCGCAACCAGCCTTGAAAGCGATTGTGGCTTGGGATTTGACCTTTCCCAGATTCTGTAAACGCATATGGTGAGCTGTCACCCCCAGTCCCGAATTGCACATGACCCCAAGCATCACCGACTATGTATAATCCGAAAATGTGACAAGCAACGCCTTCGTGTCCCATGGGAATCCATAGTCGCGCCATCTATCTGCCTGTCTGTCGTGCTGCCAAACCTGCGAACATGCTCCGTTACAAACCTGTGGTATCATGAAATACAATTCCGTATGTGGCCGTCTCTCCGCGGCCGGGGAGGCGGTTGACATTATGCACTAAATCAAAGAACTCCGTCTAATAGATCTGCCAGCTCTTTTTCCTCCGGCGAAACAACTTCACCTGACCCGGCGGGCTGGTCCGCAGCGGTGTCTATGGGGATATCATTGGCAAGTCCATCAGTGCCTGATGATGCTTCCTCTTCAGTAGAGGGGACCTCTGCCTCGTCAGCGGTGGGTATCTCTGGCTTGGGTCTCTTCGGAGTGCTTGCTCCAGTTTCAGTCGGTTGCGCAGCCTCGGTCACGGTGGTTGCTGGGGCCAAGGGGCTCTCGGTAAGCTTCTTTGCTGCTTCCTCCTCCTGGTTCTTCTTGTTTTCTTCCTCTTGCTTTTTCTTCGCTTCGTCTGCCTCATTCTTCTTGCGCTCGTCCTGCAACTTCTTCAAGGCTTCTTCTTGAGCCTTCCTCCTCGCTTCTTGTTCGGCTTGCTGCTTGAGCTTCTCCTGCTCCAATTCTTCCGGTGTAGGATGGATGACTGCCAATGTGTCAGTACTGGCTCCTTCGGAGACATGGCTACATAGCCGTCAATCAAGAACTCACCTCCATCCATGGTGTCTCCAGCACACCTCTCACGGTCCAGCTTCGCTTTCAAGACGGTGTGAAGTTCAGGGCAGTACTCCAGCATCTTCTTCCTCCTCTCGTGGTTTTCCCAGACCTCGGCAGGCAGGTTATCGCCCATTTCTTGAACGTGGAAGCCCATAGGTTTCTCCATATACACGTTCTCGACAGCCAGGGCGCCTTCCAGGCCTGAAGCGATCTTGAGGCCGGGCATAATGTACAGTCGCTTGCCGAACCACTCATCCTCCGGCTCGGTGTCGTTATACCGCGCCTGGAAGCCAAGGACTTGTCGAATGGCGGTCACGCGACGTAGGGATAAGCCCCCATTTCCAGCGAAACGGTCATTTTCCGCTCTGTGAAAGGTCAGCAAAGCGAGGTGCAGCGGAACGGTATGATCTCCTACCTTGGGGCACCCGCCCAGTGCCAGTCGAGCCACTCGTTCAAGCCGACCTCGGAATTGGCACACAGGATACTGTCGTACTCGAATTTCAAGATCCACTCCACGCCAGGCAAAAACTCGTCATAGAAGCGCATATCGGTCAACGTGCGATATACCATCTCCTTGGAAGAGATGTCCCAGGGCTCAGGCAGGACCATCAGATCCAACTTGCCTACAACCTGCTGATGCTTTACTGCGGTGCTCCTGCCCAGGAGGGTGACGCTCTTGTCGGAGCCGACGAACAGGAAGCGCCAGTCAGGCGGCACAACCGCAATCATGTGTAGAAGCTGGGGTACAAGGTGGGGCATAACCCGTGACTCAATGATCAAGGCGACCTTGGAGGCATTGTAGGCGGCCCTCGGGTCGTCGGTAGGTGTCCAGTCGACTTTTATGGATGGTATCCTCTGCCTTGCCTCCTCAATACGGGAGCCTATCTGGGCCTTGATTATGGGCTGGTAATGCGGTAAGAGTGAGGCTATCCACCATCTGGTAGGCCAAGTCAGTACATGGTTCCCGAGGCTCGCTCGCTCGCTCGATGCCGACATGCTTGCCCTCAGAACGTCTGGGCTGTGCATGGATAAGAGCTGTGGTGTTGAACTCACGTCAGGGCCAAGGACACAACCAAGAGAAGGCGTGGTTTGGTGATGGCGAGCACTACAGGCGAATCGGTGGAGGGAGTGGCAGCCATTGTGGGTCGACAGAAAGCAAGGAAGCAAGTAGATGGGAGAAGAGAAGGACCAAGAAGACTGTCAATGGTATCTAGGCGTCAAGAAAGGGCGTCACCACCATCGACGCATAGGCATCGTAGACGGTCGGCGCGGTATGTCACAAAGCAGGACTGACTGACTGACTGCCTGACTGCTCACTGGAGTGGTAACAGTGCAATGCAGTGCAGTTCGGTGCGGTGCGATGCGGTGCGACGCGATACGCAGGGAGGGGGGGGGCCTCAAACGGGGCTGGTCGAATTGTCCATTACACCACAGAGCAACAACTTTGCGCTAGAAGTGAGCTGGCAAGGACAGGAAAAGAAAACGAACCAAGATCAGAGATGGCGCGAGCTGATAGAGGAGGAAGGGAGGGCTTGGATAGGGCGTGCGATCGACGGCTTCGTGTGCCGGTAGCCTCCCATATGAAATCAAGGGGGACGAGCATTGCGAAGGGTGTGCTGTGTAGATGACGACTCGGTACCTTAAGGTACAGGGACGCGCGCCGCACCGCACCCTGGCCCAGAACCCACCTGCTGGGCGTGAGTGGACGGACCCTGACACTCTGGGAAACGTGGGCGAGGGAGATCTCTTGGCTGGGCGCCGATCCCTTTGGCCCACGCGCGCACACACACCTCTTCCCCGCCTCCCCTGTACGTGGAATCCCTTGCCTTCATGCACCCGAAGGAGGGAGGGAGGCACGGAGGGTTTCTCTTCTTCGATTCTTCTACCAGTCCCATCCATACCTTGGTCCCCAACTAGGTTAGTCTACCGCATCGCCCACTCCTGCATCCATCTTATTGCATGGGCATGAACGTCTTGCCGTTTTCCCGAAAACAAGCTTTCCGGGTGTGCCGTACAAGCCGTGGTTATAATAGAAACATGCTGCCATCCTTCCCACCAAGATCTAGCAGTAGCTTCTTTGCTGGCTCCTGGCTGACTGGCTGGTTGGGCGGTGCTTTGTGCAAAAAGGGCTAGAGACCGTGGGCAGCCAGCGCAGTGACAGAGACGGTGTGTGGCGCAAAGGGAGGCCATCTCACATGCCATGCTCACTCTCACTCTGCCTGAGACCTGACGTGCCAAGTCTGGGAGGCGTACATGAACACCTGCAGTAACTGCGGGCTTGAGCAGACAGGCAGGAAGAGAGTCTGGACAGATTAATCGTCTAGGTAGGCACGAATTTGCAAGCTCAGCTCCAGCTCGGTCCAGCCGCACTCACCTGCCTGCCTGCTTGCTACTGTGTCAGCTGTGTCAGTAGCCAGCCGCCTTTTTGTTTGGGATGTTCCACTCTCAAGCAGCATGCAAGACAGACACTCCATCTTTCCCATCTCACATGCAAGGACGAGATCACAATTCAGTTTCCAGTGCTATATTATATTACAGTAGACTACAGTAGGACTAGGGCCAGGCGATTATTCCTCCATGCCAAGACGGTTGACGGCCTCTGACTATCGAACCGTGGTAGCGAACTGCACATCACCTCCCACCCTTGCTCCCGCAGCGTCAGTGCACCGCAGGCGGGGCTGTGACTGGTCAATAGCTTTGCCGAAGTCACTCCATGTGCCTCCCTCGTTCGTGCCCGCTGCCACCCGCTGTGATGGCCATGAATCAGACTCGCCTCCCTAAACCTGCCATCTGAAATGATTCCAAGTCAAATTTAGCAGCACAGCACCTACACGTTGGAACCCCTCAACGGCCACGGCGACACTCGAGATTGAGTTTGCCCCATCGTGTCCTATCGTGTCCTTTCTGTCTCTTTGTGAACCGCGAAAAACTAGCGAGGACGAGGAAAACTGCCACTTCGACATTCAGCACACGCACATGCATGCGTGCAGCTCGCACCGATCAGCCGTCATCTCATCCATCGTTACACACACCAGAACGATTACGAGTCCCCGGGTGTCGAGAGTCTGTCGAGGGTCTGTCGAGCCAGGCAGTACAGGACGGACCCGCCAACCACCTACCCAGACTTAGACCGCCCGGGCAGGGGTGACGAGACGATATAGGCTGCTTGCGCGGCCCCCTAACCACGGCTGTATTGGCATTGAAACGTGCGCCTCTTTCTGGTGTGCCGGTTGGAAATTGCTCCACGTCAGACCTCAGACAAGATACACTGGCACTTTCGACCTCGCCCAGCGGCTGTCGTGCTTAACAAAAAGGCCCCGCGCCCGGTCTGGCTGGCGAGTCGTGTATCCGATCACCATCTGTCATCGCCGGGGGCTGACAGGGGGGCACACACACTCACTCAAATTTCACCGTGCTCGTCATTTGGGATTGGCCGAATTGGCCTCGTCCTCTTTTGGTTCTCACCCAACATGTCGGTCAAACAGACTCATGACGTGGATGATGTCGACTTCAGCGAGCTTTGGGACAAGATGAAAAGAGTAGCATACAAGCTCTGGTCGAGGACGACGAGGCGCGTTCGCTTCGTCCTTGCTCTGTGTTCCTTCCTGTAAGTCAGCCAGCCCTCTACAGAGCATCGCACCAGCCTTCCCGGCCGCCGGAGCCTGCGCACACGCACGCTGTTTTGCTGACTTTGACTGTGTAGCGTCATCACCACATTCATCTCGAGGGACTTCATGCAACATGTCGCCCTCGACGAATACATTACCGTGCCAAAAGTCTCGCTCCAATACGCCTCGGAGCAGAGGACACCTTTTAACGAGTCCAAGGTCGCCCTTCTCATCGAGAACCGCGCCAACCCCATCCTGGCCCCTCTCATGTTGCACTTCATATCCGTCGTGCCCCCTGACTGGCGCTTCCGCTTCATGGGCTCTGTCGAGTCGGTCGAGCACCTGAACAAGTCTGTCGCCATCCGCGAGCAGGTCAACTTGGGCAAACTCGACCTGACTTACATTCCCTCAAACATGTCCGTGTCATCCCAAGAGGAGATATCACGCTTCCTCACCACCATGTGGCTGTATGAGACAGTCCTGGCCCCGGCCGAGTGGCTACTCATCTTCCAAACCGACTCCATCCTGTGCGCCAACTCCCAGCTCAACCTCAACGACTTCCTCGATTACGACTGGATCGGCGCGCCCTGGAACCCGGGCTCCAGGTTCGGCGGCAACGGCGGGCTGTCCATCCGCCGTGTGAGCGCCATCCGCGACGTGCTGAGGTCCCAGGCCCGCGCCGACTTCTCCGAGGCCGAAGACGTCTGGCTCACGGAGCGCCTGGGCCACCGGCCCAACGCCCGCATGGCGAACTCGACCGTCTCGCTCACCTTCAGCGGCGAGATGCACACGGGCAAGCCGACGCACCTGTCCTCCGATACAGAGACGGCCCAGTACAACTCGACGCTCGAAGCCGCCGAGGCGGGCGAGCTGGTCAAGGGCATCGACGACTGGCGCGAGGGCTTCTACGAGCCCATGGGCTACCACACCGGCGGCGGCGGCTCGTACCTGCACAGCCAGATCTGGGGCAGCCCGCGCCTGCGCCAGCACATCTGGGACTACTGTCCCGAGGTCAAGATGACCATCGCCATGGACGCGGCCAAGTACGTGCCCGGCAACTGTGGCGCCTACTGGAAGAGGGACGTCCTGGGCAACGACTACAGCATGGACCCCACCGGGTCCCTCGAGGCCGACCTCGGCTACGGCACCGAGATTATTGACGGCGTTGAGTACCCGCTGTTACCAGATAGCCTTGCGCCATTCTGAGCCTCTGCTGTCAAAAAGTAATAGCATTGTGCGTATGGACTGGATGGTCATCTCATGAGATTGGAGTCGATGTTGTGGTTTTGTTTCTGGTGTCACGGCGTCGGCAAGCGAAATAGCTTGAACGGGTGGTCTTTGATTTACATGTGGCGGAGCAATCTAGACGGAGAATTGCCTGGATAAATTGGGTCGGTCGGCTTGATATCCCTGGGAAAGCATACTGGAGCTTCATAGGCGTTGTTACCAAGGGCTTTGACGGCCCGCAAGGAATGGTCAACATCAATTTCCTCATTGGAACTCCCAACATGAAAAGACTTCTGCTGTCCATCTCTCATTGTCCAAGTGCTGCCTGGACTACTGGCACGGACCCGCGCAGGTCTCGAGAGGGTGGCATTAAGCTGACACATGCAAGAACGCTCGACCGTCCGTATCTGCAAGCAGAGCCGCCTGACCGGTGAGGAGGGTGTGGGCGTAAAGAAGTGCCTGTTCCTCCTGGTCGGGGCACATCCCCAACTGGGCGGCGAGGGACGAGCCGAACGTGGTGACTCGGTGTGCTGGCCACTCGCTGCGCAACGAATTGAGCCCAGCACAGGCGCTTTTAATTTTGTTCATTTCTCCCCTTGAGCCGCTCCGACGGCGTCGCGTCATGTCACATATCATATCATATCGCATTACATGGCCCCCACGAGCTCATCGCTCAGGTCCGGTAGCCTAATACACTGGCTAATGAGACCGAGGGACCGCGGATTCGTCATAGGTATGTGTATATGTGCACATGCATGCATGTGTGTGTATCTATGTATGTGAAAATCGACAGCCAGGCGTCCAGCGCCTGTCCGCCTATCTTTATTTACCCCAAGAGAGATAGATCCCTTTCCCTTACCCGTCTATGTACAAAGCGAGTGTGCGTCTGTGGACCAGGCCTGATCTGATCTGCCCTGGTCCGTCTATCTAACTCATCTAACCAATCTATCTACTGCGAGTCCATGTTAAGGAAATTGGACACCATCTCGTCTGGGTCGGTGCTGTAGAAGCTGGGCCTGCCCATGGCCGCCTCGCGCTGGTCCTCGGCCTGCATGAGCTGATTGATCAGCCGCGTGGTGGAAGACGCCTGGGAGGAATCGCCCTCCTGTACGTAGTTGTTGTCTCCACCGCCGCCAACAACACCACCACCCATCTGGATCCCTGGCTGCTGGGTGGTGGTGATGTTGGCCGTGCCGCCTGACTGTGTTGGGGGCGCGTTGCCCATCCCGGCGTTGGATGCCGTGCCGTAAGCCGAGTCAGATGCTGCTGGTTTGGCCTGGCCGCCGAGTGATTCATAGTGATGGGTGGTGGTGACGGGGCTGGTGCGGTGGATTGTTGACATGCTGTTTGACCTTGACGCACCAGAAGGGTGGTAGTCGGCCATGACACTTTCGGTGTCCATGTTGAAGCCCATCTGGTCCCTGTAGCTTACTGGCCGCCTGGACGCGCCCCCCATAAAGTCTCGTGGCTCTCCAGGGCCGCCTCTTCCTTCCACAGGGTGGCCTGGTGGACCCACATCAAAGGTATAGTGGCCCACTGGATGGGCTTGTTGAATGCGAGTTGCGGCCGAGGACGACATCAGTGCGTGTGACATTGCCTCCTGCTGGTTTGGCATGATCCTGGGCGTTGCCTGTGGCATCCTTGGCTGGAACATCCTCTCAAGGGCTGCGACCCTCTCCATAAGAGCATTGTGCTCGCTGCGGCTAACCACATCGTCACCACGGAAGTGTGATTGTGCTCTGGTGGTACTCGCGGGGACGCCGTCGTCACCATCGCCCTCGGCCTCTGGCAGGTCGTCAACGTCGCTGTAGCCAGGTGCAGCAGCCTCAGGCCTCGCCAGGATTGGGTCAATTTGACAAAATGTATCCCGAAGAATACCATACTTTTCCCTCTTTGACCGTGAAACAATTTCACAGTTGACACTGAAATGATTTTCAAAAGCCTCTGGGTCTGAGAAGGTCCGCCAGCACCTCTTGCACAAGCCGGCAGCAGGGTGGCCGTGCTCGTTGTTCTCGAGGCCAAAAGATGAGATACTCTTTCGACCATTGTCCACGTCCAGGCTGTGGGACGGCCGGCCGAGGTGACGTCTGTGGCTAAACATCAGCAGGAGAATCTTATATTGATGTGGAAGAGACGGTACTTACACCACTGTAGAGATATTGTCGTGCTCGGTGTGGCAGCTGTAATACTTCTGATCGTGGCCCATGTCGTAAATTTCTGGGTGCGCCGCACGGAACGGGCAAATCATCCTGGGATCTCCCGTCTCGTCTGGCTTCCCACCAGGAGCCTTGTTACGCTTGTTTGGGGGCTCTTCATCCTCTTCGCTGCCATCAAATCCCCTAGAGAACCTGACTGGGCGTTTTCCCGGCCGTTTGGATTGACCGTGGTCGCCAGAGCGCAGGCCTCGAGTTGCTGAAAATCCACTACCGGGATCTGATTCGACATCATGTGGGGTGACGGCCTCTCTTGTAGCCCATGGGCACTGATTCAGGAACGGACTTGGTTCTGAAAGGGGCGTCAAGACCTGAGTCTTGACGATTGGGCTAGCTTGTGGAGTCACCACGGTCGACAAGGTCTTCATTGAGTCCTCGTGGCGAGACGCTACTTCTGGTGTAAGCGCTTTTCTCGGCGCGCTACAGCCCCGAGGAGCGCTGGTGTACAGCTGCGGGTCGACTGGAATCTTCAGCCACTCATCATCGCCCTGATAATCAGCAGCATATGTCTCGGAGAACTGTTCGAGGAAGTTCTCATTGTTCCTCAGCCTTGTCACTGGGGAGTTCCAGGGAATATAAACATCTGCTCCGTAGGGAATAGACCCGTCATAAGCCGCCGACCCAGGAGAGCTTCGTGGTGCCACCGGGCTTGGTGAGACGGTCAAACCTGGAACAGTTCGGATTGTCAAGCTGCTACCTGGGTGGATGACCTGGTTGCTGGTGTCGCCGGTCAAAAGAGGGTGTTGAGGAACTCCCTCGTCCTTGTGACCAAGCCTGGTGCGAACGTACTGCCAACCGTGGGTCTTCTCCATATGCTGCTTGCAATTGGACTCCCGCTTCGATGTGTCTGTTTGGCGTCTCAAAGTTAGTGGGTTGCACATATTTGCCCGAAGAACGAGGGAGTGGGTAGTGGACGTACATGTGCAAGGCGGGTACAGACAAGAGTATGTTCTCGGCTCCATGGAGTGTTTGTCGTTGCGATGACGGTCCAGTTCCTTCTCCGTTGGCCAACCAAGCAGGTGGTACTTGCACTCCTCGACCGGGCACTTGAACGGCCGGGTGTGGGCCTTGGAGTGCTTATTCAGGTCGCATAGTCGGGGATACTGTTTGCCACACAGCTGGCATATATGAGGGCCATCAGATCCTTCCATGTCCCGCAAGGACAAGGCTGTCAGGTCATGGGCCGAGTTGTTTGCCAGGTCGTCATGACGCCCAACGAGTCCCCATTGAGGCTCTGATGTCGGGGCAAAAGAAGGATTCATGTCAGATGTGCTGACAAGGGGTGGATGTGGTCCTCGAGGCTAAAGGCGGGACAGGCAACGACGACCTCTGGCCTCGGACGGCTGTATGTATAAGTAGACCAAGGTGGATGACTGCTAGGTATGGGATAGGATACCCTTCGTACTAGGATGAAGACAGGCTTTGGTCCGTCCGGGTGGCAAGGAACTGAGCAATCAAGAACAAGACTCCAATGCGGTGAACAGGACAATTGCGAAGGGAGGAAAGAAGAGCTTGTCGCTGTTGATAAATTGGGCAAAATCAACGGCGGGTTCGTGGTGACTTTGAGTAACGGAAGAAGAGAGCAGAAGACAGCCGCAGAAGTCGGAGAGCAGCAGGCAGCAGAATTTCACAGCCTCGAGATGTAGTTGCTTGTGACGGGGGAGTTGTGGTCGGCTACATGAAGTCTTGTCAGGTAAGGTAAGGTCAGGTCAGGCTAGATCCCGGTGTGTGTCAATATGCCAATGTGGTAGCCTTGAACTGGCGGCATCGTCTATTATATGAACTGCTACCATGGGGATGGGGTGCATTGTGGACGGGATGGGACGGGATGAGATGGTTGCCAGTCATAGCCAGGGCCATATCAGAATGTCTGGATAGACAGACAGACAGACAGACAGACAGACAGACAGACAGACAGACAGGCCTCAGGACGGGCAGGACGGTCGTGGGCGGGGGGCAGGCCATGTTCCGAGACCCGTGTGCATGGCTGCTGCGATGGCATTTCCCAGCGACTGCGCAGTAGAGAAGCTGGGTGCAGCCCGCGTGGCTGAGTATCGCATCGCATCTTTGGGGTACGATGGTACAAGTCAAGTGGTAGGTGTGCGGTGCGTTGGTGACCCGGGCGTGCGACCCATTGCCGCACCGGCTGCAGTGAGGTCAATTGCTCGAGGACACGATGTGACGACCTGGGAGGTGGGGGGTGTGCGTATGACGAGGTCAGTCTCGATGCAGCATTGTGGTCTACTGCATGAAAATGGAGAGAGGCTGAGGGTGAGCCTCTTGTCTGCAGTGCAGTTGAGTGTCGGGCAGCCAGCATTGGGCGTGTTAGGTAAGCCGTCAGGGAGGGATCCAACGAAACAATCGGGACGACGCAGGGATGGGGCGTCTAATTAGGCATGGGACGGTGAGGCTTTGACCTTTGACCACGGCCACAACTCGCGGCCAGTTTTGGAGACCCAGGGTGGTGTGCAGGTGTGTGTGTTGGAACCATTGTGCCGGGCCCGGGCTCTCCACACTGACCATTCGCGAGCCTGCCTTTTCGACTCAGCCAGGATCGTGGAAGCCAACCTGCATATCGCGGCGCAACCAAGGGCTGCTTGCATCGTAGTCTACCAAAAATCTTACTTTTCTTGTATGGGCCGCTAAGCGCAGGCGCGGGATACCGCTGCGACACACCCCCAGACCAGAGTGTGATCAGGTCGAAGATGGCGCTGCAAAGTACCAGGGGCATGCTGCTCCAAACGTGTGCCTGGACATTACTATGTGTGGTACATGCACATCCATCACGAGGCAGAATCCACGGCAGACTACCTGGGCTTCTACCTAGCTGCGGGCTGCGGGACGCGGACACACTTGATCGCGTTTGCTGTCGCTGTCGCTGTCGCTCTTTCTGGAGCTCCTGCTGATGCTCCTGCTGATGCTCCTGCTGATGCACTTGCTCGTGCTCTTGCTGCCGCTCTTCTCGACATCTGCTCGCTGGCAGCATGCATAGCCGTCCAGCACTCATATCTCGGTCGGCATCCACCCCATGCTGACGAGTAGATCCATTGGTCCCAAGAAGCCATGATAGGGCTGACTACCAACAGCACAGACAGCACACGTCAAAGCCAGGCCCCCCGTCATCAGGCTCAATTAGCTTTGCGGAAACCAACGCCGGGTTATGCCCATTGAGAGACAGGCATCGTGGGGTGTATATCTGAAGATCGACCCACCCTGGCATTCTCCCCACTGCCCTGGGGAGGGGGGGGGTGTCCATTACGAGACTACCTGGCAGGTTGGATGGGCCTTCCCGTGATCCAACGCGGATGTGACGTCCATCGCTGATGCCTCATGGCCCCTGGAAGCTGACCACTATGCGCAGGGGAATGGCTGGTTCATACAGATCATGATCATCGATGCCATCACCAACACTCGCTGACGATGTCGTGTGCCATGCGGCCTCCGGCTTGGGCTTAGGGTTCCGTCCGGAGCAAAGCGGGTCCCTTGGCGGGCCGCCGAAACTGGCCTCCGGCCCATTAAGGCGGCCAAGTGCCGCGAAAGATTTTTCTAGGCTGTTACCAAGGCTCACGATACACACTTCGTACAACCGTTGCTACCTGCTGCTAAGGTTTCCACCATTCCCGGGTCTCCTGAAACGAGGCGGCACTTTTTGCATTTTTGGGGCATGCTTCCTCATTGTTCGAGATGCGAGAGAGCACTACGCGAAGTCGCTCCCGTCGATCCTGGCTGCCCAGGTACCGAGGTGCCCCGGCATGCCCCTCTTTCCACCCCAGTGCGCGACCCGAAAAGAGGTGAGTGGAGGGCTGACCAACAGTGCAACATGGTTCCTCATAGCTGGGAATAGCCAAGACATGCGGGACACTCGAAGCTCGGCACTCTTCCCCCGCTTCGTGTCCATGCATTTCCTGACCAAGTCCCAGATTGAGACTCGGTTACGATTGTTGACCAAGGCCGACTACGTGGGCCCCACAAGGAGCAGTCATGAAGCCTGGAGTGCCTGATGCAACCGCACATTGTCCTCGTTCTCAGTCACCGAGTTGCTCAATTGTGCTGCCGTGGTGTTGGGATGTGATCACAACCGAGAAAGAATCCTTGATATCGCCAGCTCTGCCCCCACGTCCCCCAGAAATGTTCATTGCTTGCCTTCGAGAAAGGTCGCTGGGCCGAGACCGCGGGGCCATCCCGGGCGGTCCGTGGGCGACCCTTTTTCTACTTGTGTATCGAAGAACATTGTAGAAACTTCGCCACTTCAATGAAGGGCCGGCCTCTTGCCTCGTGGCTGGGGAAGAAGCCGGGAGGTATCATTGATTCGAGTGGAGTTTTGGCATTGCGCCTCTTGTGAATTTGAGGCTCCAACATCCTCTCACAGCAACCCTACTATTGTGCATGTACACTACACGCTCAGATGAGCCAAAAGCTTTCCCATCATTGGGGGCCAAGATTTATGTGGACTCATCGTGCCTCGACGGGGACTCATACAAGCTCGGATCACCTGTTCGTGTGGCTCATAGGGCTGACTGACAGCTCGCCGAGGTGTTGGTGCACTGCATTGACAGACAGGGTTTGGAAGGCCTGTGCCACACCGCGGCTCACCGATGGAGTCAACAATGCGAGGAAGGCATGTGACCGCTGATTCCAGCGCAGTTCTCATCTGGCTGATGCGGATGTCTGCCTCAATTTCCTTAGCCATGGGTGTGCGGTGCTTTCGCTTGTCCCACCTCCTCATCACCCCCCCCCCCCGAGATAGCTGCCACTTCGAGCGTAAAGTGTGCTGTGGATATCTACTATACAGTACCATATGACTAACGGTGTTACTCCTCGATGCCATTCACTCGCACACCTTTGAGAATCATAAGAATGGCGAGATTCCAGGAATTAGATGTGCTCTCAGACGATCGTGGGAGTCCCGTGCGGTCCATCCCAAGACTTCGCTCCACAGAAGGACTGGGATCTCAGTCTCGGGACATATGTGATAATCTATCAAACCAGCCCAATTCTCGATGTTCAGTGATTGTCGTGGAGGCTAGTAGTTAGCGAGCTTCAGACAAGAGATATTTTGACTCTCTAGGAGTATCAACGTCCTCTGACAGAGAATTATTAGTGAGATGTTCCAAGGCCAATTAGAGCTATGGCTCGACCAACCATTTTCTGCACTTTTGTATTACACTCGGTCAGAAAAATCGACAAGACTACACAGCAGATGCTGCCTGTGTGAGCCTTGCATCTGGTTAGCAAGCAAATTCAAACAGCACTTCATCCATCCGTGATTCATTGCCAGCATATACCGCCCCGTAGGTCATGGCATCTATGGGTCTCATGAGAGTGGGCTACTCGCCCGAATCTTGCAGCGACGAGGCTTGAGTCACCGAGATAGTATCAGCCCAATGGCTGTGAAACCTATATATAGGTGGCAACTATACAGGTTTTAAATTATAGGTCGCAAGTGCTGCAGCGCTAGAACTGTGACGGTACGGCTATATATACTGCTAGTAATAATCGAGAGCGTTCTCGATTATTAAAAGGTCTTTTGGCCGTTACACCTGATTTGCTAGCAGTAGTTAAGCTTCGTAACAAGAACATTATAAAACGTTAACCCTAATTAGTTAGCTTTAGCCAGCTAATAAGCTTAAATACTAAATAAGGGCTTAAAGGCCTTTATATAAAACCTACCCTTTATATAATATACTTAAAAAGAGATATTAATATATACTATATATTATTATAATAAATAATAGCTATAACTTTTTAACGCTATAAAGCGTATTAGCCTATATTAATATTATTATTAAAATCGTTAATATTAATTTTATTATCGGTATAATATTAAAATTAACTTATTTATTATTATTTACTTATTTTAAGTATTTATATCGATTATTTTATTTATTTAAATTTCTTTATTAAGCTAAAATAATAATAAGTATTCGAGATAAATAAAGTATAATATATTTTTAAATTAATATAATAGGTTTTACTATATAAAACTTTTTATAATAATTTATTAATCTACTTCTATAAGCTTATCTATAGTTAAAAGCCGCTATTTTACATTAATAACTATAGCGTTAAGCCGCGCTTAATCTATTTATACCGGTGCTTTTAATAAGCTGTTAAGGTTAAAGCTATTATAGGCTGCAAGCTAGTTTAACGCCGTTAAGCACTATATAAAAGTGCTATTGCTATATATAGAGTTGTAACATTATATATTTATATATCGTGTATATTTGCTATAAAAGTGTTTATAACTCGCTAGAACCCTTATATAGTGCTATATTTTTTAATTCTATTAAATAGAGCGAATTTTCGCGGATTTAATAATATATATATTATACGTATAGGGTTAGGGTAATACCCCAATATACAAGCATATATAAAAGTTATATATTTTAAAATTTTTATTTATATATTAAACTTTATACCCCTATCCCTGCTAGCGGGGGGACCCCTGTCCTTAATCTAAGTAATATTAAAAATATAAATATAAATCTCGTTTTATATTATTAAAGAATATTTAAAATATTTAAATTCTTTATAAAAATATTAATACTTTTAGTTTTTAAAGTCTAAATATATAGTTATAAGTCTACCTATATAACTTAAGCCTTCGAATATAAGTTACTTAAAATAGGCGATATTAAAAAGCTGCTATTACCTTAAAGGTTTTAGCTTTACTTAAATATATACCTATTATAACCTTTTCTATAAGACTATTTAAAAGTAATTATTTAGCTTATTATATTATTAAAACTAAGATAATTACTAGTTAAGCTTAAACTATCACTTATATATATTTAAAACCCTTAAATTAGATAAGGCCACTATATTTTATTATCTAAATATATAAATCTAATAGCTTTATAGCTATAAAAATAAACTTTATTTATAATAAGTAAATTTTTACTTAAGTAAAAAGTTTTCTTATTAAAGTAAAGAAGTATAAAAATAAAAACCCTTTCTTATTTAAATAAATCGATATATTTATTATTACTTTAAAGATATATAAAGTTTATTTTAAAGAAATAGATAAGTTTATTACTTATAAAGTAAAAATAAATAATAAGTTAAATAGAAAAAAAAAGGTTAGTTATTTATTATACTTTTTTTAAAAAGGTTTACCTTTTATTTAAATAAATAAAGCTTAGTTATAGAAACGTAATATAATTAAATAGAATTTAATTTAAAAAATATAATTATAAGTCTTTTAATCTTATACTTAGGAGATTTAAGTATTTATATATATCGGAAGCTATTATTGCTAGTAATTATTATTATTTAACTATAATTATTTATTAAATTAAAATTATAACGGTTAGCTATTAAATATTATTTAAAGTATTTAAAATAAGCTTAAAATCTTATTTATAAGCGCTTATAAACTTAAAGCACTACTTAAAAACTTTTTTATAATATTTATTATAAAATTATAAATTTACTTAATAAATAAATTAGGTATACCTTTCTATAAAACTTCTCTTTAAATACCTTTATTAAGCTTATAAATAGAAATACCCTATAAATATTAAAAGTTAATACTTAATTATAGATATTAATTAATAATATTTATTAAAAATTATAATTTTAACTCTTTAATTATATCTTAATTATTATTTTATAAAGTATTAAATAAATATATAAGTATATTAAGCTAAAAGAAGTTATTAACTATTATTAATTAATATTAAGTTAAAAAGTATTTAATTATAATAAAAAACCGCTTATTTATATTTAATAACTTAGCTAGCTTTCTTAATTTTTAATAATAATAGCTAGGTATTTATTTAAATACCTTATTATAATTAATATCGGATTAATATATTACCGCTAAATAATAAAAAGCTAGTAAAAGGGGAGATTTTAATAATAATACCTTTAACTTTAATCCGGATAAAAGATATTATTAATATAATAATAAATATTAATATAATAATAAGTATTAATATAAAGATAAATATTATTATTAAATATATATATATATATCTTTTATACCTTATTAACTATTAATATTGCTTAAAAGTTAAAATAAAAGGAAATTAATATTTTTAATTTAAAATATCTTAATTTATAAAATATTAAAATAGTTATTATTAATAAAAACTTTATTTATATAGATATATAAACGTTTTAGGATTATTTTAATATATTTTTTAATAATATAAATATTTAAATAAATATTAAAGAATAAATTATTAATATCTTTTTAATTCTTTTATAAAGCTTAACTATTTATTAATAAATAAATAAACTTATTATAATTTACTAATATAAGCTTTATTAAAATAGTTTTAATATAATTATAAATACTATAAAAATCCGCTTTATTATAAATCCCGGATATATTATTATAAAGTTTTATAAAATAAATTTTAAATTTTAAAAGCTTTTAAATAATAAGTATAATTTTTATAAATTTATTTAAAAGAAGCTTTATTATATTAAAGCTATAAATATCTTTAACCGGTATAATAATAATTAATATAAGGTAATAATAAATATCTAAATTAAAATAAAGCTTAATATTTAATAATACTTATATTTTTTATATTAAAATTAAACCTTAAAGTAATTTATATAAATAATTAAGAAGTATAAAACGTTATTACTTTTATTTATAAATTATAAAAATCTATTTTATTATTTAAAAAAGAATTATTATATAAAGGTTAAATATAATTTATAATATAATAACTAAGGATTATACCAAAAGAAATAATATTATAGCGATTACTATAATAAATTTTATTATATTAATAAGAGATATAAAAGAAGTAATAAATATATAAAAGATTACTAAAATAATTATAAAAGGTATAATAATTAAAAGAGTAGAGATTATAAAGGTTAATAACTTTATAAAGATAATAAATATTATATAAATAACTAATATTATTTAAAATAAAATAATTAACTTTAACGCTATTTAAAAAGCTAGGGTAATTATAATTATAGTTATAACTATAATTAAAATAAATATTGCCGGTATAATGCTATATATTTTCTAAATTTTAATAATAAAACTAATAATAAATAATATTTTAAAGATTAATTAATATTTATATCTTTATACTTTTTTTATATTTATTATCGAGTAAGGTAAGTAAAATAGGCCTATTAACTAAATATTTTTTTAAGGTTAAATAAACTTATATAAATTATAATTCGGAATTTAAATCTCGGAATTTATTATTTAAATATCTTAAAGTTTATAATACTATAAAAAAGAATATATTTAAAAAACTATATAAATATCTATAAACCGATATAGCGTATTTATTAATTAAAATTATAAAAGCTATATTTATTAAAGATAATATAATTTAAGCTAAATTAGTAACTTTTAAAGATAACCTCTTTTTTATAAATAGTTTTTAATATTTATAAATTAATATTTATTCCTAATTAAACGCTTTAAAGGTATTTATATATATATATTTAAAATTAAGGAAATTCTTTATCGATTAATATTTTTTAAAAACTTATTTTCCCGATAGTATTATTATTAATATAGCTATTTTTAATTTTATTAAAAAAGTAAGTAATACGTTAATTTTCTTAACTTAAAAAGTAATTTTCCCTTTTTATATCCCGGATATTAAGTTAAATAATGCCCTAAGATTATTAAAAAAAGTTACTAAAATATAGATTATAAATAGCCTTAATACCGGTTATCTATTAGCTAATAATTAGCTATATCCCTAAAACGTTATTATTAATTATAAGAAAAATTAACTAGAATTTCTAAATAATTATTTTTATATCCTTTTTATTACTTATAAAATTAATTTTAAACTTATAGTATATAAGGTTATTATAAATTAAAAAATTTAATTTTAATTTAATAAATCTATTTAAATATTAATTTATTATATTAATTTATTAAAAGGGCGTTTATTTATATTTATAATATAATATCTTATTACTTTAAAAGCTATTATTAATATAGCTACCCCTTATATTATTTAATTATATAATTTTATAATAAAAACTATCGATATCTTTTAATAAATCTATTTAAATATTATTATTAAATATAAAGATAATACTTACTTTACCGCTAATTAAAATAATATTTTATAAGCCTTAATTTATATTATAAATATAAGAAATATTAACCTTATAATTAAGCTTATATTGCTTATAATAAGCGGTTATAATATTAATTCTATAGCTATAAATCTATTAAAAAAAAATTTAAATTTTTATTATAAATATAAAATTTAAAATATTCTTATATATTATAAAAGTTACTTAAAGTAATATATAAATATTACCTTTATATATAAAGCCGAATTTATTATTATTAATATTATATAATAATATTATATATAATATTATAGCTAAATTAATTAGTAAAACTTTAAAGTTTATAATATTAATCGAAATAATAAAGTAAATAAAAGGTAAGCCTTATATTTATTATAATATTTAAAGATTTTTTAAAATTTTTACTTTTAATAATATATTTATAATTACTACTTTTTAAGGTATTTATATTAATATTACCTATAAAGTAATAATAATTAAATTATAATAAGTTTATAAGGCTTATTTAAAACTATAATAAGATTTAAGCTTTATCGATATATTAAAAGATTAAATAATAAAGGTTTTTTTAATAAATAAATAGTAAAATACTAAGCTAAATTACCGATATTATTCTATTATATATAAGGATAAATACCTTTTTAATTAATATTTCGATAAATTATAAAAGTAAAACTATTTTAAAGTAACCGATAATATTTATTTATTTACTTTATTAGTTTTTATTATATAGCGGACTATTTATAATAAATAAAAAGGGTAAATAATATATAATTTATAAGTAATTAATAAATAAATAATCCCCGATAGCTATCTATTATTATTATAATTAAATATTATTAATTTACTTTATAAAAAGAAATATATTATAATTATAAACGCTATTTAATTTTTCTTTTAATTATTAGTTTATCTATATTATTAAAATTATTTTACCTTTATTAGTTATTAAGAGCTTAAAAGATTAAAAATAACGTTAATAAAAGCTTATAACTTATTAACTTATATTTAATATTTTCTAAATTATTTATTAAAACTATATAATACCTTTTATTATACTTTTATTAACGATATAATTATCTTTTTAAATAACTTTAAAAATTATTTAAAATACCTTTATTAAATATTTATACTTTTTAAAAAATAGCAAGTTTTTATTTTAATTAAAAACTTTTATATCGGATTTTAATTTATTAAATTACTTAGGTTTTATATTAATGCTTTTAAATTATTTATAATAATCGATTATATAAAAGCGTTTTAAAAGCTAAAGTTTTTAAGGAATTTAAAGGTATTAAAATATATTTAAATATAGCTAGCTTTTTACACCTAATAATTTTCTACTTTATATAATTTACTAATTTATTATAAAAACTTAAAATATTACTACTTATAAAGGGCTATAAGATAAGTCGATTTAATATTAATAATTATAAATACTATTAATATTATATTATATCGATTTATTTAAACCCTATTATAAAATAATAAATTTTTTTTAATAATTTATAAAGTTTTTTATATAATAAACTTTATTTATATTATATAAACTTAAAATATCTATTATTTTTATAAGTTAATAGTAGTTTTTAATATAGATTTAAAATAATACTTTATTATATTAAAACCGATTTTAAATAAAATAAAAGATATATTTCTATATATATTATTAAGCCGATTATATTTTTAAGTTATTATCTTAATAAGCTGGAGTTAAATTATAGCTTTTTAAAATTAAAAATAATATATTTTATTTAAATATATAAATATTTTAAAATTACTTTTATCGGCTCTTATTATTCTATTATTATTTTAATAAATTATAAATTAATTAAAGGAATTATTAACTATTTTTTACTAAATATAGTTTTTATAAACCGGGTTAACCGATAGCTAATTAATATAGCTATTTACTTAAATGCTGATTAATTAAACGTTATTTATATATTAAAATATTTAAATTTAATTTTAAATATATTATTTAAACTATTTATACCGCTAAATAATTAAGCTAAATAATAAAATAGAATATTAATTTTAAATTAGCTACTTAATAAACTTTTAATAATTAATAAAATAAATTTAATAATATATTTAGCTAAAGCTTAAATAATAGATAATATACGCTTTTTCTTTATAAAGGGATATAATAAGAACTATATTTAAAAATTTATTATTAATAAATTAAGAAAATTTAATTTATTAATAAAAAAACTAATTATTTAATAAAATAATAATAAAAATATTATTTTTATTTAAAAACCTAAATACCCTTTTTACTTTATAAATTATTTATTATATAATAAAGATTTTACTAATAAAAATACTTAATAGTTTTATTATTATTAATATAATAATTTCTTTAAAACGCTTATAATAATAATTATTTTTTTTTTAAATTATATAATAATTATACTAAATAATTTATACTTTTATTAAAAGCGATATTTAATTAAAATATATTGCTAAGAATATTTATACTATAATAAAATTAAGAATAATAATTAACTTTTTATTAAGGATCTTTAACTTATTTAAGCGCCGGAAAAGCTTATATATATAATTTATATAGATTTTATTATAGCTTTATAATAAATATTAATAATAAAAATACTATAATATTTATTTAAGTATAACCTTTTTAATATAATAATACCGATAATCTATAAAATATTAAAGCGTATATTATTAATTTTAGGCTATAATATTTATATTATTAAGGATTAAGCTATAGTTTTTATTTATTAGCTATTTTTTAATAATTAAATATATTTTTAAGTAATTATTTTAAATTATAAGATAAAGTTTCTTTTAAAGTTTTAAATAAGCTTATAAAAAAGATTTAATATAAAACTTTAAATAATAATAATATATTACTTATAAGTAGATAAATAATTAAAATATAAAAATTAAATAATAAAACTTACCTTATAATATTATATTATTAAATATTTTAATAAAGAATAGGTTAACGTTTTATTAGCTTTATAATAGAATTTAAATAATATATATTTATAAATAATTAATGTAAGCCCTTATAAATTTTTATTTAAATTTAAAATCCCCGGCTTAACTAATTACTTAATTAATATTTTTTCTTAAAAGTAAGCTAAAATATATTTTATATAGTAATATCTTCCCTCCTAAGTATAAGGTTAAAAGACCTATAATTATATATTTTTTAAACTAAATTTTATTTAACTATATTATATTTCTGCAATTAGGCTTTATTTATTTAAATAAAAGGTAAACCTTCTTAAAAAAGCGTATTAAACTTATAACCTTCTATTCTTTCCTCAGCTTATTATTAATCTTTAACTTATAGGTAATAAATTCCTTTATTTCTTTAAAATAAATCTCCGAGTTATATATCTTTAAGGTAATAATAAATATATTTATTTGCTTAAATAGGGAAGGTTACTTATCTTTACGCTTCTTTGCCCTAATAAGAAAACTTCTTACCTGGGTAAAGATTTACTTATTATATTTAGAATTTATTTCTATAGCTATAGAGCTATTAGATTTATATATCTAGATAATAGAATATAGTGGCCTTACCTAGGTCTTAAGCGTGTATAAGTGCTAGTTTAAGCTTAATTATTATCTCGGTTTCGGCTAAATAATTGCTTTCGAGTAGTTTTACAAAAAAGGTTATAATGGGTGTGTGTTTATAGAGCAGAGCCAGAATCTATATATATCCTATAAGATAGTTAGGGCAATGGCGGCTTTTTAATATCGCCTATTTTAAGCAACTTATAAAGGCTTAAGTTATACGGCAATAGTACTTTTATATAATGCTTAACGGCGTTAAATTAGCTTGCGGCCTATAATAGCTTTAACCTTAACGGGCTAATAGCTTATTAAAAGTACCGGTGCAAATAGGTGCGGCCTAACGCTACGGCTATTAACGCAGAATAGCGGCTTCTAATTATAGATAGGCTTATAAAAGTAAATTAATAAGTTATTATAAAAAGTCTTATATAGCAAAACCTATTATATTAATTTAAAAGATATATTATACCTTATCCTTTTTAGATACTTATTATTATTCCAGCTTAATAAGGGAACTTAAATAAATAAAATAGTCGATATAGTAATATCTTTATTAAGATATTTAGTTATTTATAAATATTATTATTATTAAAGTAAAGAAAATTTATAATTATAGGTATTATTAATTATAATTTTAATTAAGTAATAAAATTTAGCTAAAAATTAAAAAAGCTTATAAACCGTTTTTTTATTTAAAAAAGCTAATTTTACTTTAACTTAAACCTTTTATAATTATTAAAAAGGTTAATAACCTAGCCTATATTCTCGATTTTCCTTTATCTTTAAAAGTTTATTTAACTATTAGCATTTAATATTTATATTCTTATATTAAAAATAATATCTTTTATTAATAATTAATATAGTTAAAGGCTATTAATTATAAAATTAATATATTAATATTTTTAAATATTAAATATTATAAGGTTAACTATATTTTAAAAAAGTAATATAACTAATATAGTAAAAAAAATAAAATTTAATATCTTATTTATTAAAAAGATTTTTTATTTAAAGATAATAAATAGTTAATTACTAATACTTTAAAATATTATATTAAGCTTATTATCGATTTTAAAATAATTTAAATAAAAGGTATACCTATTAAAATTATATTTATTAAAATTATTCCTATTATAGCTATAAAATATAAAGAATTAAAAACTTAACTTATAAAACTTAAACTTTTATATTATAAAGTATTACTTTATAATAAACTATCTTTTAATAATAACCTTATATTATTAAAAATTATTATTATAATACTATATTATATTATAAAAAATATATATTTTATTATTAACTATATACTTATTATTAATAATATAGCTATTAATATAATAAGGCTAAAAAAAGGTAATTTAAATATATTTCCTATAAATTACCTTTTTATAAAAAAGTAATAAATAATAATTAAAATTAATAATTTATTAATAAATAAAAATATATATAATATAGCTATAGCCTTTATTAATAGAATAAAGGATATAAAGATTTAAATATTTAACCTAGCCTTATATTATTAAATTAAGTTTAAATTTGCTATAAAAGGTAAGGATATTTTGCTAAAAAAGTTTTTTATTCACTTAATATATACTAAAAGTTAAAATCTTATAAATAAATAAATTAAAAATATTAACCTTAGCTATATCGATAATACCGTATTTAAAAAACTTAAGGCTATTATAAAAAACGTTATCTTTCTTAAAGGCGGATAAATACTTTTTATATTATATATAAAAAAGGAAAAGGTTAATTTTAATAATAAGATTAATATATATTTAAATATTATAAAGTTTTATATTTATTTTATTAGTATATATACTAAGATATAGAAATTTCCGGTAAATATTTTTAAAAAAAGGCTTTATCTTATTTATTAAAAAAGATATTTAAGGTATTTAATAATATTAATAAAACTAAAATAAACCTTAAAATATTACTTAATAATATTAAAAAGATATAGGATATCTTTATAAAGAAAGCTAATACCTTTTTTATTAGTTAAAATAACGCTTTTACTCGAAAAGTTTAAAATAAAAAACGTTATTATAATAATTTATAAATATAAATTATAAATCTTTATTTAAAGGCTATAAATTTATATAATTATTATAAGCTTATAAAGATTAGTATAATATAGGCTTAAAGGGATTTTAAAATATTTAAAAAACTTAATAATAAATAAAAAAAAATAGTAAAGAAATTTATTAAAATAATAGAAAAAAATAACCTTAATATTTTAATAAATAAATAAATAGATTATTTTAAGGGCTTATTAAAAACTAAATATAAAATTTTACTAAACTTTACGCTATAAGCTTATAAGAATTAAATAAAGATTAATAAGCTAAAAGTTTATATTAATAAGCTGCTTAATATTTAAGAAAAGAAAGGTAATAACCGAAATCTAATAATAATAATATAAAAGGTTAATAATATTTAGCTAGCTTACCTTTTAAATGCTAATAAAAAGGTTATAAAATAAGCTAAAGCTAAAAAATAAGAGTAATAAAAAAAAGCCTATAAAAAATAAAATATAAAAAAGTTTTTAAAGAAATATAAATATATTACGGAAAAGGCTAGTAAGGGTAATGCTATTAATAGCAGCACTTATAACGAAATTAAGAATAAAGATAAACCGTATATTAATAAAAATAATAAGATAAGTAATATTTAAATATTATAAAATATGCTTAAAGGCTTTAAACTTTTGCTAATAAATGTTAAATTACTTATTTAATAATAATAAGAATATTATCGGTTTTTTAAAAGGCCGGTATTTATTATAGCGCTAGAATATTATAGAATATTAACTTTAATTAATTAGCTTTAGCTAGCTAATAGGCTTAAATATTAGATAGGGGCTTAAGGGCCTTTATATAGAACCTACCCTTTATATAGTATACCTAGAGAGAGATACTAATACATACTATATATTATTATAATAGCAAGCCTAGCTACCTAGGTAAGTTACCCGGTTCTTCTACAGCTGCTATTGCTGGCGCCTATTTATCTTCATCCAGACATATGTCTATGCGATACCACTCCCAAACCGCAAGCTGAAGATGAGCACGGGTGTCAGCTTATACATACATCACATAGATAAAGCATGGTGTTGAGATGTCCGCCGTCAAATTCTACATTCATTCTCTCGTCAACACTACGCTGACTAGTCTCACTACGTTCAGCCTGACTCTGCGACTCCCTAATCATCAAATCCTTTGACCCGGCAGATCAAGCCCCATGTATCAGTGTAATATTCCGTCTACGCTCAAGTTCTATCCAACAAAACTCCTCGAGATGGGCTGCCAAGCGCGCCCTCAGCCTCCCTCAAGCGAAAAAAAAGAAACCCCCGCAACTTCATTCCAAGCCAGCACACCGCCGTCTTTGGTTCTTCCCCCTGCGTTGCGTTACTGTTGCCTTTCTCAGCCCGTAATTCGCGATATGTCGGGTGCCAAGTCTGGGGCTGAACAAACGGGCCATCGTCCAAGCATGTGGAGGTGGTGCCGCGCATATATATGCTCCAACTACGTAGACCGACAAGTCGACATGGCTAGTAACCCACCGAGGCGCTGTCGTCTGACTGGCCGCGGATTCGTACTAGTAGATGACTACATATGTGTCTGAGAAGGGTCTCAAGTGCTCGGAGCAACCCCAAAGCGTGACTTGACCGACTTCCGAGTCTGGGAAAAATGTGCTCGTTGATGCCAGTAACGATTTCGAATTCAATGCCGCGGGCCCTTCAAACCGTTTAGATCGCCTAATAGACGGGGTGCTGTCGCGCGGTATAAATGCCTCGACCGTCCCCAGGCTCATCCAAGCAGAAACTCTAGACCTCAAACCACATCCCCAGTCTTCAAAGCAGAGACAAGAATCCTCCACCAGAACTAAATATCCCCCGTTGTCTAAAGAACATGAAGCTCGCCATCATTCTTCCATTCGTGGCCGTCGCCGCTGCCATGCCAGCCGCCGAAGCTGAAGCTGAAGCGGCAGCACCTGAAGCTGAAGTGCTAGCGAGGCTCAACGTGGAGCCCCAGGCTTGCCTCCCTGCCGGCTGCGGGGCCTGGGGCGTGAGTGACAGTGTCCGGCCACATCGGCCTCCCTCCCCCTGTCGTTGGACCTGAGAAATGCTGACGCCTCGTTCCTCTGTACAGGAGGTGCCCCACCTTCGGAACGCCCGTAGCTTCGGAACGCTAAAAGTGGCTAACAGCTATATAAATTAAGTGCATTTCTATTATATTTAATATCTATAACTAATATAAAGAAATAAAAAGCATTTAATTACTTACTTTTTTATTAAATAATATTAAAAAATTAAATATCGCTAATAAATATCTACTTTTAAAGAGAAAGTATTTATTTTCCTATATTAAAGTAATTAATATATAAACTATTTAAACTATATAAGCTATCCGCTATACATTATATATTTAAATATACTTAGCATTATTTAATATAGAAAGTTAAGGGCTATTATATAATATATTTTATATATAATATATTAATATATTAATAAAGATCCCTTTTAAATATAAGGTTAAAAGACCTATAATTATATTTTTTTAAATTAAATTCGAATTAACTATATTACGTTTTTATAATTAAGCTTTATTTCTTTAATTTATTTAAATAAAAGGTAAACCTTTTTAAAAAAGTATATTAAATAATTAACCTTTCTTTTTCCTTTTAACTTATTTTCCTTTAACTTATTATAAATCTTTACTTTATAAGTAATAAACTTCTCTATTTCTTTTAAATAAACCTTATATATCTTTAAAGTAATAATAAATATATCGATTTATTAAAATAAGAAAGGAGTTTTATCTTTATATTTCTTTACTATAATAAAAAAAATCTTTTACTTAAGTAAAGATTTATTTATTATAAATAAAGTTTATTTCTATAACTATTTATAAGCTATTAAATCTATATATTTAAATACTTAATAATGGAATATAATGGCCTTACTTATAATATATTTTAATTATAGCTATAAACTTACTTAATAAAGTTTTAAGTATATATATTAATTTAAGCTTAAATTTTAATTATTATTTTAGTTTTAGCTAAATAATTACTTTTAAATAGTTTTATAAAATAAAGTTATAATAAATATCGATTATTTTTATTTATTTAAGTTACTCTATTAAGCTAAAATAATAATAAATATTCGAAAAGAATAAAATATAATATAAATTATTCTTTCCCTTTTAAGTATAAGGTTAAAAGACCTATAATTATATTTTTTTAAACTAAATTCTATTTAACTATATTATATTTCTACAATTAAGCTTTATCTCTCTAATTTATTTAGATAAAAGGTAAACCTTTTTAAAGAAGCGTATTAAATAATTAACCTCCCTTTTTCTATTTAGCTTATTTATTCTTATTTTATAAGCGATAAACTTATCTATTTCTTTAAAATAAACCTTATATATCTTTAAAGTAATAATAAATATATCGATTTGCTTAAATAGGGAAGGTTTCTTATCTTTACGCTTTTTTATATTAGTAAGAAAACCTTTTACTTAGGTAAAAATTTGCTTATTATAAATAAAGTCTATTTCTATAGCTATAGAGCTATTAGATCTATATATCTAGATAATAGAATATAGTAGCCTTATCTGGGTCTTAGGCGCGTATAAGTGCTAGTTTAAGCTTAACTAGCAGTTATCTCGGTTTCGGCTAAATAATTGCTTTTAAGTAGTCTTATAACATAACGGAAAAGGTTATAGTGGTCGCTCGGTTTTGCTAGATGGGTGTATATTTAAGCAGAGCTAGAACCTTTAGGGCAATAGCGGCTTTTTAACGTCGCCCATTTCGAGCAACTTATATTCGCCTAAGTTATACAGCGATAGCACTTTCGCATAGTGCTTAACAGCGTTAAACTAGCTTACGGCCCGCAATAGCTTTAACCTTAATACTTATTAAAAGCACCGGCGCAAATAGATTAGGCGCAGCCTAACGCTATAGCTATTAGCGTAAAATAGCGGCTTCTAACTATAGACGGGCTTATAAAAGCAGATTAATAAGTTATTATAAAAAGTCCTATATAGTAAAACCTATTATATTAATTTAAAAGATATATTGTGCCTTATCCTTCTCGGATACTTACTATTATTCTAGCTTAATAGGGGAACTTAAATAAATAAAATAGTCGATAAATTATTCTTTTTTTAAATTTTATTTATTTAAAGTTTAAAATATAATAAGTAAAAAGAAGGAAGCTATAATTAAAATTAAGGCTATAGCCCCCCCTTTCTTTATAAACCTCGGTTTACTTTATATTTAAGCTTTTATAAGTAACTTTATATAATAAGAAACATTTACTATACTATTAAATACCTCCCGGAAGGTCCTATAAGCGCTTAAAAAAAAAAAACTTATAATATAAAGAAAAAACCTTATTAGCTAAAAGGATATAGTAACTAATAGTAATAAGTATATATTTATAAGGAAATAGTTAAGGTAAATAATCTTACCCTTTAATATTAAAGAGGTATACCGGAGGGAAAGCAGGTTAAAAAGGAGATACTAATAGAATTTAAACTTATACTCTTTATATTACTAATGTAAAAAAGTACTTTAACGCTTAACTAATATATTATAATGCTATAAAATATAATATATCTTTTAAAATTAATATAATAAGTTTTACTATATAAGACTTTTTATAATAATTTATTAATCTTTTATAAGCTTATTTATAGTTAAAAGCCGCTATTTTATATTAATAACTATAATATTAAGCTATACTTAATTTATTTATATTAATGCTTTTAATAAGCTATTAACTTTAATATAAACCGATTTATTAAAGTTAAAGTTATTATAGGCTATAAGTTAATTTAACTTTATTAAGCATTATTAATATATAAAAGTGCTATTGCTATATAACTTAAATAAACTACTTAAAATAAGCGATATTAAAAAGCCGCCATTACTTTAATCTTATAAAATATATATAAGTTTTAGTTTTACTTAAATATATATTTATTTATTATAACCTTATTTTATAAAATTATTTAAAAGTAATTATTTAGCCGAAATTAAAATAATAGTTAAGCTTAAACTATTACTTATATACGCTTATTAAGCGAGTTTATAGCTATAGTTATAATAGATTATAAATAAAGCTATTATATTTTATTATTTAAATATATAAATTTAATAGCTTATAAATAGCTATAGAAATAAATTTTAAATATAATAAATAAATCTTTATTTAAATAAAAAGTTTTTCTATTAAAATAAAAAAATATAAAAATAAAAAGCCTTCCCTATTTAAATAAATAAATATATTTATTATTACTTTAAAGATATATAAAAATTATTTTAAAGAAATAAAGAAATTTATTACTTATAAATTAAAAATTAATAATAAGTTAAGAAAAAAATAAAAAGTTATAAATTTAATATACTTTTTTAAAAAGGTTTATTTTTTATTTAAATAAATTAAAGAAATAAAGCTTAATTATAAAAATATAATATAATTAAATAAAATTTAGTTTAAAAATATATAATTATAAGTCTTTTAACTTTATACTTAAAAAGAGTTATAATAAATATATATTTAAATAAAGCTAAAACTTTAATTAAAGTAATAATAACTTTTAAATATTATTTATTTTAAGTAATTTATATTCGCTTAAGTTATATAGTAATAACACTTTTATATAATATTTAATAGCGTTAAACTAAGTTATTTATAACTTATAATAGCTTTAACTTTAATAAGTTAATAGTTTATTAAAAGTATTAGCGTAAATAAATATAGTTTAATATTATAGCTATTAATATAAAATAGCGGCTTTTAACTATAAATAAACTTATAAAAATAAATTAATAAGTTATTATAAAAAGTTTTATATAATAAAACTTATTATATTAATCTTAAAAGATATATTATACTTTTTTTTTAAATATTTAATATTATTTTAGCTTAATAAAGAAACTTAAAAAAATAAAATAATTAATATTAATAAAGATATTATAAATATAAAATTTATTATTAAAATTATAGCTAAAGTAGTTTAAGTAATTTATATATTAATACCTTTAGCACTATAGCGTATTAGTCGAGTATTAAGATATTCTTCTGCATTAATAATATAAAGGGTATAGGTTTAAATCCTGCTAATACCTCTTTTTTAACCTGCCTTCTCTCTAAAGCGCCCCTTTAGCGATAAAAGGCGAGACTATTTACCTTTAACTAATTCCCTATAATTATATACCTATTACTATTAGTTATTATATCCCTAGCTAATAAGATTTTTTCTTTATATTACGGGTTTTTCTTTATTAGGCGCCTATAGGGCCTTCCGGGAGGTACTTAATAGTATAGTAAATACTTCTTACTATATAAAGTTACTTATAAAAGCTTAAGTATAAAGTAAACTAAGGTTTATAAAGAAAGGGGAAGCTATAGCCTAACTAACTATAGCTTCTTTCCCCTTACTTACTATATTCCTAGCTTTAAGAGACGGAATTTAAATAAGCTAAATAGTTTATATTAATACCTTTAATATAAAGAAATAAATACTTTTTTTTAAAAGCTAATATCTCTATACTTAATTTCGAACACCTTTAATTTTAAACACTTACTTTTTAGTTTAAATATATTATAAAACGCTAACTATTTACCCCCCCTTTAATAAATTTAAAAAAATATTTAAATTAAAGCTTACTTTATAAGTAATTAATTAAATTTTATAAGTTAAAGAAAATATTAAATAATTTATATTTATATATAAATAAATTTAAAATTAAAGGAGTTTTAATTATTAAAAGATATTAATAGTTAATATAATAGTATTAATAGTTTTTTATATTTATTAAACTTATTAATATTTAAATATAAAAATTAAATAGAATTTAAATCTCTTTTAAATTTAATATTTAAATAAAAATATAATTAAAATATTAAAGCTATAAATTTATATTATTTTATTTTACTTATAAACTATAAATTTATATTATTTTATTTTACTTATAAACTATAAATTTTAATTTCTCTCTATATAAATTAAAGTATTAAAAATATAAATAATATAGTATTAAAAATATAAATAATATAGTAATATAAATATAAATATAAATATAAATATAAATATAAATATAAATGAAATATAATATAAATAGAAATATAAATATAAATATAAATATAAATATAAATATAAATATAAATATAAATATAAATATAAATATAAATATAAATATAAATATATAAAATATAAAATAATATAAATATAAATATAGTATTATATATTATAATATAAATATAAATATAAATATAAATATAAATATATTTTAAAAATAGATTTAAATAACTTTTAAAGTTTAAATAGCTAGTAATATAGAGTAAAACTAGTCTTTTAAAATAGCCTATTTAAATTTCTTTTATTTAATTTATATATAAAGATATAAATATTAATATAAAGCTCGAACCTCGAAAGCTAAAGGCTTAAGGCCCTAAGCTTAATAATAACTTTCTTTATCCCTTTTAAGTATAAAGTTAAAATACCTATAATTATATTTTTTTAAATTAAATTTTATTTAACTATATCGACTATTTTATTTATTTAAGTTTTTTTATTAAGCTAGAACGATAATAAGTATCCGAGAAAAATAAAGTATAATATATCTTTTAAATTAATATAATAGGTTTTGCTATATAAGACTTTTTATAATAACTTATTAATCTTTTATAAGCCTATTTATAATTAAAAGCCGCTATTTTGCGCTAATAGCTATAGTATTAAGCTGCGCCTATTTACGCCGATACTTTTAATAAGCTATTAGCTTATTAAGGTTAAAGCTATTACAGGCCGTAAGTAACTTAGTTTAACGCTATTAAGCACTATATAAAAGTGCTATTGCTATATAACTTAAGCCTTTAAGTTTCTCGAAATAAGCGATATTAAAAAGCCGTTATTACTTTAATTAAAGTTCTAGCTCTATTTAAATATATACCTATTATAACCTTATTCCGCTATATTATAAAACTATTTAAAAGTAATTATTTAGCCTATTACGTAAAACCGAGATAATAGTTAAGCTTAAATTACCACTTATACGCGCTTAAAACCCTTAAATCTATTAAGCGAGTTTATAGCTACGGTTAAAATAAATTATAGGTAAGGCTATTATATTTTATTATTAAGTATAGTTTTAAATATATAGATTTAATAGCTTATAAATAGCTATAGAAATAAACTTTAAATATAATAAGTAAATCTTTATTTAAGTAAAAAGTTTTCTTATTAAAGTAAAGAAGCGTAAAGATAAATAACCTTTTTTATTTAAATAAATAAATATATTTATTATTACCTTAGAGATATATAACTTAAAAATTTATTTTAAAGAAATAAAGGAATTTATTACTTATAAGTTAAGGATTAATAATAAGTTAAGAAAAGAACCGAAAGTTATAAATTTAATATACCTTTTTAAAAAAGTTTACCTTTTATTTAAATAAATTAAAGAGATAAAGCCTAATTATAGAAACGTAATATAATTAAATAAAATTTAGTTTAAAAAATATATAATTATAGGTCTTTTAACTTTATATTTAAGAGGGATTATTTAACTATATTATATTTTTATAATTAAGCTTTATTTTTCTAATTTATTTAAATAAAAGGTAAACCTTTTTAAAAAAGCGTATTAAACGATTAATATCCCTATTTCCCTTCGGCTTATTTCCTTTTAGCTTATTATAAATCTTTACTTTATAAGTAATAAACTTCTTTATTTCTTTTAAATAAATCTTATATATCTTTAAAATATTAATAAATATATCGATTTATTAAAATAAAAAAGAGTTTTTATCTTTATACTTCTTTACTTTAATAAAAGAATCTCTTACTTAAATAAAGATTTACTTATTATAAATAAAATCTATTTCTATAGCTTATAAGTAAAGCTATTAAATCTATATATCTAAATAATAGAATATAGTGGCCTTACTTAATTTAAAGGTTTTAGATATATATAAGTGGTAATTTAAACTTAATTAGCAGTTATCTCGGTTTCGGCTAAATAATTACTTTTAAATAGTTTTATAAAATAAGGTTATAATAAATATATATTTAAATAAAGCTAAAACCTATATATATCCTATAAAATAGTTAGGGCAATAGCGGCTTTTTAATATCGCTTATTTCGAATAACTTAAAAGCCTAAGTTATATAGTAATAGCACTTTTATATAGTATTTAATAGCGTTAAATTAAGTTACTTACGGCTTATAATAGCTTTAACTTTAATACTTATTAAAAGCACCGGCGTAAATAAACTAGGCGCAGCTTAATATTATAGCTATTAATATAGAATAGCGGCTTTTAACTATAAATAAGCTTATAAAAAATTAATAAATTATTATAAAAAGTTTTATATAGTAAAACCTACTATATTAATTAAAAAGATATATTATACCTTATTTTTCTCGAATATTTATTATTATTCTAGCTTAATAAGGAAATTTAAATAAATAAAATAGTTAATAACTTTCTTTATTTAATAATAATATTCTTATCTTTAAGTTAAAAATAAATATATAAAAACTAAATATATTATTTTAAAGAGAAAACTTAAATTAATATAATTTATTATTTTACTTTTAAAGTTATATAGTTTTATTTATAGATTTATATTTATAATATAAATATAAATATCCCTCCTAGGTATAAGGTTAAAAGACCTATAATTATATTTTTTTTTAAACTAAATTTTATTTAACTATATTGTGTTTCTGCAATTAGGCTTTATCTCTTTAATTTATTTAGATAAAAGGTAAACCTTTTTAAAAAAGCGTATTAAACGATTAATATCCCTATTTCCCTTTAGCTTATTTTCCTTTAGCTTATTATAAATCCTTGCTTTATAGGTAATAAACTTCTTTATTTCTTTTAAATAAATCTTATATATCTTTAAGGTGCTAATAAATATATCGATTTATTGGGATAAGGAAGGGTTTTCGTTTTTGCGCTTCTTTACCTTAGTAAGAGAATCTCTTACCTGGGTAAAGATTTGCTTATTGTAAATATAGTCTATTTCTGTGGCTGCAGAGCTGTTAAATCTACGTATTTAGAGTAGGTAAAGCGAGCCAGAGCTTATGCTTAAACAACCTATACTAATATAGCTAAATACTGTGCTCAGCAATGGAATATGGTGGCCTTACCTGATTTAAGGGTCTTAAGCGCATATAAGTAGTGGTTTAAGCTTAACTGGCAGTTATCTCGGTTTCGGCTAAATAATTGCTTTTAAATGGTCTTACGGAAAAGGTTGTATTACTCGGTTTTGCTAAATAGGTATATATTTATAGAGCAGAGCCAGAACCTTAATTAGGGCAATGGCGGCTTTTTAATATCGCCTATTTCGAGCAACTTATATTTGAAGGCCTAAGTTATATAGCGATGGCACTTTTGTATAATGCTTGACGGCGTTAAACTAGGTTGCTTGCGGCCCGCAATAGCTTTAACCTTAACACTTATTAATAGCACCGGTATAAATAGGCGCGGCCTAACGCTATAGCTATTAGTATAGAATAGCGGCTTTTAATTATAGACAGGCTTATAGAAGATTAATAAGTTATTATAAAAAGTCCTATATAGTAAAACCTACTATATTAATTTAAAAGATATATTATACCTTATCCTTCTTAAATACTTATTATTATTCTAGCTTAATAGAGGAATTTAAATAAATAAAATAGTTAATAAATATAAATATAAATATAATAATATAAATATAAAATATAATAATATAAATATATATATTTATATTTATATTATTATATTTATATTTATATTATTATATTTATATTTATATTATTATATTATTTATATTTATATTATAAATATAAATATAGTAATATATATTATAACTTTAATATAAATATTATATAAAAGAATATAAACTTTTTATAAATAATTTAAGAAATTTATTTTAAATAATATAATTTAAAAATAAATTTTATTATATTAATTATATAATATAATTTACGTATTATTTTTTTACATAATATATAATGAAATAATAAATAATATAATATTATTAAGAAATATAAGTATTTTATTAATAATTTTTAATAATTTTAAATTTTAAACTTTAAATATTTATATATAAATAATTATATAATATAAAATTTTAAATTATTTTTTAATTATTAATATAGTTATTTATATATTTAATATAAAAGTATTATTATTTTTAAAACCTTATTTAATATATTAATAGTTAGTTGAAAAGTGAGTGTTTTATAGTGTATTTACTTTAAAAAGTGAGTGTTTAAAATTAAAGGTGTTTAAAATCGGGTGTAGGGATGTTAAATATTATCTTTTAAAAATAAAAAAGTAACTATCTATATAGTAAGCTACTTAAATAAAGAGATTAAGTCTATATATAAAGTCGACTTTTATTATATTAAATAGTGGTTGTTAAGAAACGTGTAAGTGAAGTTGCCTTATTTGTATAGCTGTTAGCTAATTTTGGCGTTCCGAAGGTACGGGCGTTCTAAAGGTGGGGCACCTACTGTACTTTAGTGCTGCTCCGGAAATTGCGCCAGTTGGTGTGTAAGTATCGCCGACCCTCAAGCGCTTGCTCGTTGAAAATTGTTGCTTGTAACGTGTAGGTAGTCCGCATGGCTGAAATAGTACACAGAGACAATGCAAAGTCAAGTTCACCTGCTAGATCCGGGCGAGCTGTCTTCGATTCATACCACCAGACTGAGCGACCGTAGCGACTAGAGGGGATATGATTCTGGTGTCAACTGGTCTTTGTCTCGGGGGAGGGAGGTCGGTGTGGCCATGATCCAGGTGCAACGGAATTATTGCTACAGTCTCGGTGCTCTGCTGTTACGGTACGTATATGAGTGATAGCTACGGTAATGCTCTCGGCATTACAACGTCCTTCTTTTGGTGTTATAGCGCAATAGGCTATCTCGTTCTGTAACATCTGCCACTTATCGATGCTGTTCAAAGTGGTATAAGTTTTCAAATACAACATTTCCAGAGGCTGGTGTTCATGGGAAGAGCACCTTGTCGACGTCAGTGTAGCCAAGTGATGAGCAAACACGTAAAGAATGCCCGCAAGTGCTCCCAGGGGCTTGCAGTTATGCATATTCAGAGCAACGCATTGTAGTAAACTTCGACACTTTGTAATGACCTGACAACTTCTGTTCCGGTACAGCGTGCGTCGCTTCGAAATGGCATCTTTGCTTCACAAGCGACAGACAGCTCGGACATTACATATTAATGTAACCTTGACAAAAAGCATAAATCATTGCTCTGGGCTGCCTATTACATTAATAGCAGGACTGTATCAATGTATTTACAAAGCACCCTAGATTATTATAACGTCCCCTCACCCGATCTAGGCCACCCCCGGTTCCGGGCCACCCGCTTTTTAGTGTAAACGCACTATAAAACACCTAATTTTCAACTCTCTATTATTAATTCTAATTAAATTTTAAAATAGCAACACTTCTCTCCTAAATAGAGAATTAATTATGTAATATATTAAAAATAATATAGAAAATTATATTACTATATAATATAGTAATATAATAAGTTAAATATAAAGAAAGCTAAATTATTAAGAAATACTAATAAATATTATAGAAATATTAATAATTTTTAAATTTAAATAAAAGAATTATTTTCTATTTATATAAATTAATTTAAAATGTTCTCGTTTAATATTTTAAATAATATAATATAATATTACTTAAATATTAAATATTAAACTTTATATATATTTCTTAATTAAGAAAACTTTAAATTCTTTTCTTTTCTATATAAAGTTAATATAAAGAAAGTTTAAATTAGTTATATATTAATTATTTTATTTATTTAAGTTTCTTTATTAAGCTAAAATAATATTAAATATTTAAAAAGAATAAAGTATAATATATTTTTTAAGATTAATATAATAAGTTTTATTATATAAACTTTTTATAATAACTTATTAATTTACTTTTATAAGCTTATCTATAATTAAAAGCTACTATTTTATATTAATAGTTATAACGTTAAGCCGCGCTTAATTTATTTACACTAATGTTTTTAATAAGTTATTAGCCTATTAAGGTTAAAGCTATTATAGGCCGCGAGCTAGTTTAATACCGTTAAATATTACTAGTATTAATATATAAAAGTGTTATTATTATATAACTTAAGCTTTTAAGTTATTTAAAATAAGCGATATTAAAAAGCTATTATCGCTCTAATTAAGGTTTTAGCTTTACTTAAATATATACTTATTATAATCTTATTTTATAAAACTATTTAAAAGTAATTATTTAATTAAAACCGAGATAACTATTAATTAAGCTTAAAATAATATTTATATACGCTTAAAACCCTATTAAGCGAGTTTATAGCTATAGTTAAAATAAATTATAAGTAAAACTATTATATTTTATTATTTAAATATATAGATTTAATAGCTTTATAGCTATAGAAATAAACTTTATTTATAATAAGTAAATCTTTATTTAAATAAAAGGTTTTCTTATTAAAGTAAAAAAGTATAAAGATAAAAACTCTTTTTTATTTAAGTAAATCGATATATTTATTATTACTTTAAAAATATATAAGGTTTATTTTAAAGAAATAAAAAAGTTTATCGCTTATAAAATAAAGATAAATAATAAGCTAAATAGAAAAAGAAAAGTTAATTATTTAATACGCTTCTTTAAAAAGGTTTACCTTTTATTTAAATAAATTAAAAAAATAAAGCTTAATTATAGAAATATAATATAGTTAAATAGAATTTAATTTAAAAAATATAATTATAGGTCTTTTAACCTTATATTTAAAAGGGAAATTAGTTATATATATTTAAATAAAATTAATTTAATAAAACGCTTTAAAATAATATAGTTTACTATATTATAAAATAAATTATATTATAAGATATTTTTTCGATATCACTTTACTTTAAAAAATTTAAATATATAATATTTATTTAAATATATATATAATATATATAGTTATCCCTTTTAAATATAAAGTTAGAAAACTTATAATTATATTTCTTTTAAATTATATTTTATTTAAATATATTATATTTTTATAATTAAGCTTTATCTCTTTAATTTATTTAAATAAAAGGTAAACCTTTTAAAAAAAAAATTTATTAAATAATTAACCTTTTTTTTTTAATTTATTTCTTTTTAACTTATTATAAATCTTTACTTTATAAGCAATAAAGTTTTTTATTTCTTTTAAGTTAACCTTATATATTTTTAAAGTAATAATAAATATATCGATTTATTAAAATAAGAAAAGGTTTTTATTTTTATATTTCTTTACTTTAATAAAAGAATCTTTTATTTAAATAAAGATTAATTTATTATAAATAAAGTTTATTTTTATAGTTATAAAGCTATTAAATCTATATATTTAAAGTAAGTAAAGCGAGTTAAAGCTTATATTTAAATAACTTATATTAACCTTTTTAAATATAAGGTTAAAAGACTTATAATTATATTTTTATAATTAAGCTTTATTTCTTTAATTTATTTAAATAAAAGGTAAACCTTTTTAAAAAAGCGTATTAAATAATTAACTTTCTTTTTTCTATTTAACTTATTTATCTTTACTTTATAAGCGATAAACTTTTCTATTTTTTTAAAATAAACTTTATATATTTTTAAAGTAATAATAAATATATTAATTTATTTAAATAAGAAAGAGTTTTTATCTTTATAATTTTTTACTTTAATAAGAAAACCTTTTATTTAAATAAAAATTTACTTATTATAAATAAAGTTTATTTTTATAGCTATTTATAATAAAGTTATTAAATTTATATATTTAAATAATAAAATATAGTGGCCTTACTTATTTATTTTAACTATAACTATAAATTTACTTAATAAGGTTTTAAGTATATATAAGTGGTAGTTTAAGCTTAATTAATAATTATTTTAGTTTTACGCGGTAAGCTAAATAATTACTTTTAAATAGTTTTATAATATAGTAAAAAAGGTTATATTACTTAGTTTTGCTAAATAAATATATATTTATAAAGTAAAGTTAAAATCTATATATATTTTAAAAAATAATTAAAGTAATAACGGCTTTTTAATATCGTTTATTTTAAATAATTTATATTTAAAAGCTTAAGTTATATAGCGATAACACTTTTATATAGTGCTTAATAACGTTAAATTAAGTTATTTATAGCCTATAATAGCTTTAACCTTAATAAGCTAATAGCTTATTAAAAGTATTAATATAAATAAATATAGCTTAATATTATAATTATTAACGTAAAATAGCGGCTTTTAATTATAAATAAGCTTATAAAAGTAAATTAATAAGTTATTATAAAAAGTTTTATATAATAAAACTTATTATATTAATCTTA
>JALPVH010000257.1:0-84109 GCA_023242295.1 Diaporthe ilicicola
TTTATATTTTAATTAAATTTAATTTAAATAATATTTTTAATTTTATTAATTAAATATATTATTATAATTATTATAGTTATACTTTTAATATAAAAAATTATAATTTAATTATTTTAATAAAAATTATATTTTATTTTATAAAAATTATATTTTATTTTATAAAAATTATATCTTTAATTTTAAAATTAATATTAATTTAATTTAATTATATTTATTTATTTATTTATTTAAAGCTTATAAATTTATAAAGTTATTATTTAAATAACTTAAAAACTAGTTTATTATAATATAAATAAAGTTAAGGAATTTATATAGTGATAGTGTATAGGTGGTTAGTGTGCACGGGTTGTGGGGGTGTACGGATGGTAGGGGTGTACGGGTGGTGGGGGTGCTATAGTATCGAGATGCAGGTTGTCAAAACCCAGTGACAGCTGCAGGCTGCCGCCACAGAAACAGAAACGGGGTGGGCTAGTATAGAATACCTCTCTTGTGGCGCCCCCAACAGGCAAACGTGTTGAATCAAACTTGCCGAAGAGAAACCTGGCCAGCCCGTCGAAGTCTTGGGATCGTCTGGCCGCATATACATCAGACCAGACCGAATGTTTCCGTGCATGGGTCCCTGGGAAGGGCCACCGACAATATCTGCATCCGAGTACATAAAGTCTCGTGGCCATGCGTCTCTCATTCGTTTTTTCCTTTTTGCTTTTCTCGCGTCTCTAGTGTCCCCCGTTCTCACTCACCTCCCCTTTCTCTCATCTGTACCCATTCCCACTATTAGGTGGACGAGGGTATATTCTCACCGGGAAGCCCCCCTCCCCAAATGTTCTGATCCAGAACAACCCCTTCAGGACCACCCCAGCCGGATTCCCACTATTAGGTGGATGAACCGCTGGCCTTGCCTCCGACGAAGAATTATTTAATCCAAGTTCCATTGGAAACCAAGGGGGGCCTTTCCCCAGGTCTTCTTTGCCCTCACTCCACGCGTGCCACTTTACTTACCTGACGAGGTCAGCAATGTGCACTCAGGTCAACAGCCTGTTCAAGTGCGGCCACCGCGCCTTCAACAAATTCGACAACTGTCCTGAATTTGTACATAATTTTCCATCTCTTCTCCTCGCCCCTGAAAAACCTCAACCTCCGACCATTATTGTCAGAAGCCCTCCCCCGTCGAGGCCATCACATGTTGTTTGCAGGACCGCCTAATTTGAAGCTCAACCGGCTGACCAGTGTGGCAGGGAAGGTCGTGTCTCGGGGCCGGAGGGACGCACAAGGACGTGGTGATTGACCGCGTGTGCCACGACTGCAAGGTGCGCGAGTCCCAGGCCAACAGTCCCGCGGCCGGCACGCCTGACAGCAATGGCGAGGGAGCAAGTGGGGAGAAGAAGGACCCGTGGTGGGACGGCGATCCCTGGAGGAAGTACAGGAGGTGATGAGATGAATAGGTGCCGAGGGATAAGAAGTCTGTCAGATAGTGCTAGGTAAGTGGAAACATGGAAGGAATGCTGGCAAATAAGAATGGGGTGCAAATCAGAGAGACGGCAGAACATCCGGTGCTGTCCCTCAATGAGCTGATCTAGTAATTTCTTGGTTTGACGGGGCTCCTGTTGGTCGGACGTCCTGGGTTTGATGTGATTGGGCGAAGGTGGCTCCCCAAAGGTGAGAGGATACACATGGACAGGAGGACTGTTGTCTAGGGCAAGCAACGAGGCCTTTCACACTGCCGTTCAAAAGCGAAAATATTGTTGAGAAAGTATACTTAATTCATCCAGAGCAATCTTGCTTGCTAAAAGTCCGCTCGCTGGTTACACACATGCTCGCTCTTGATGTGCTCCCAAACTTCGTTGCCACATCATGAGGTGAAAGGGAATCACCCAATATAAGATGCCGACTACGCACAATAAGGCGCGCTGGCTCACTATTTCCTCGTGAGAGCCCTCCACTTGTGCTGCTCCTTTGACCAGCGGTAGTTGATAGGCGACTCGCTGCCGACGAAAACGACAGCGTCGTACACGGCGCTTCCGACAAGGGCCCCAGACACGCTGGCGCCACAGGGACCGTAGGCCCAGAAGCCCGTCTTGAAGAGGTCGTCGGTCCGGTAACCCCCGGCCAGGGCGGCGAGGCGCGGGCCCAGGTCCGCCGCGGGATTCAGCGCGCCGCCCGTGTTGTAACCCAGGGTCATCTTCAGCACGGCCACCAGAAGGCCGAGGATGAAGGCGTGCATGCCCGCGCCGGGCGGGTTGTTCTGGTCGTCACCCAGTGAGAGCACAGCGATCATTATGACCGCGCCGCCGAGGAACTCCGAGAAGAACGCCGTCGCTGGCCTAACCCATGGCTGCGGGACGGCAAACCAGCTGGTGTACGTCTCAGTCCTGTGTGTAAAACACGTCGGTTAGCAGCGTTATGTTTCAAAAGCACATAATGAAGAAAGCAAATCATTGCCAGAACCTACATTGTGGGGTCCACTTCCATGATCGCGTCGTAATAAAGGCCGTACGCAAGAATCCCGCCCGCAAAAGCACCAACAACCTGCACGACGGCGTACGCAACGCAACGCTTCCAGGGGAACCCACGGTACACGGCGAGCGAGATGGAAATAGCAGGGTTCATGTGAGCACCCGAAACGCCACCGCCCAAGTAGATCCCAAACATGAAAGCGAGCCCCCACGCCCAGCAGAGCGTCTCGTACGTCCCGTACTGCGTGGGCTGGTTCTGCGAGAGGTTGACGCTGAGGGTGCCCGCGACGCCGAGGAAGACGGACATGGCCGTGCACAGGAACTCGGCCATCAGCTCCGGGTACTTGGCGCGAAAGCGTGCCCACCAGTTGCGCATCGAGTTGGGGTCCGTCCTGCCCTCCTCGACCGCGTCCTTCTCCCTCTGCCCGCCGTGCGTGTCTGCATCGATCTGGAATCTCTTGGCCGTCTCGGTGCCCTCGTCTTGGTCGTCATGATCCTGCCTTGTCGGTGCCTTCCCCGGCCGCTCCTCCTGGCACGTGTCATCGGAACCGGCCTTGTCCTTCGTTGGCTTCTTGCGAAGGCCCTGCTCCACGTCTTCGCCGTCATTCTTGCACTTTCTTGGTCTGCGTACAGTGTGAGGCAACGGTTCGCCGAGGCTGAACACCGGCTTGTCTCTCTCCTAGCAAATGAAGTAAAAGTCAGAAGGACACAACTTCCGCGGGTTTGTTGGTCTAGTGGGATGAACGATTGTCATGTGGAGGGGGTTTCTGGAGGAGTGAGATAATGAGGATGGATTAAGGGAAGCGCATACATGATCACGTCCAGAGGTCCTTTCATTATTGTCTTCACCGGCGTGTGGCAGGGTATCGCCAAGACTGAAATTAGGCCTGTTTCTCTCCTGGCCGTACCACGGGTTTTGGTCGCGATAGTCCGGGGAAGTCAGCTGCCCCTTAGGTTTGGACCTCTGCTTGGCGAACTCGGACACGAGCTGCTCCAGATTCACCATGCCCTCGTCATCCAGCTGTGCCATCACGCGCGCCATCTTATCCGAAGTCTTCGGATCTTCATGCATCCTCTCCAATGTGTAGGATGCGGACGTGGAGGGACGTTTAGCCATCGTTGGGCGTAACTTGACTTTGTCCGAGCTGGCCCCCGATGATTGATTTGTACGACGAGTGCTATTCGAAGCTCCATCTTGTTTCGGCTGCTGGAAGTAATCACCCTGCTCACCGGATGATTCATTCAAAGCCTCAGTCTGTTGATGCTGTTCGGGGCTGTTTGGCTGTCTCCGCTCTGCATCACGCAATCCATCGTGGTTCTCGCCACGAGGTTCGCGAGTCCCTTCTGCCGGCATGATCACCGTTCGCCTTTTCTGAACAGTCGTCAATTATGCGTTCTTGAAGAAAAAGGTGGCAGCTGAAATTGATATTATGTTACCATGAATGGATCCAACGTGAGCAGATTTTCGGGTACTTTAGGTATGGCCACCAGAGCAATATGGCATATAGAGATTTCACTTCGTCTTCTGTTGTTCGGGCTTATTGTGATAAGGCAACCGTGGTTCAGTATATTTCTTGTAGAGTCTGGATTACTTAAACGTTGGAGAGCTCCGAAAGTAGCGACAAGGTAAGTTGCAAAGGTGAGAGAAATGTTGAACACAGCCGGATGATCTAGCAAGGCAGCGTATACTTTTATCAAGAAGATAAAGCCCGGCGAAAGTTGTCCATGGGAGCAACTCGCTCCCATCTGACGTAACTGAAGCCCCTAGAGCTGCTGCATTGCTGCGAGCGAAAGGTCGAGCGTCACATTTTCAGCAAGACTGGACCCATCCGGAGATCGTTCTCCGGCCGTCATGATGAAGAGATCCGGGGATCAGTCCGGTAGTGCTCCACAGTACAAGCTTTGCGATATCTGAAGCACCCAGAGCATGCCGCAACGGAGCAAAGACAAGAGTTTTGCAGCTGGAAAATTCCGTGATTTGGGGCTCACAAAGCAGTGTTGTTGCTTGCCACTTGTTGGTTCAAAGACATGGATGGAAGTAATGCCCCTGTAAAAAGTGCCGATCACTGAGGCTTGTGGATGGAGTCAGGGGGTGAGAGTTCATCAACGCGGCCCACTGTATCAAGTGGGTCTTTGGAATCGGCCGCCTTGCGAACAACTAACTCTGTGAAAAAAACTGGGATCGAGATTCGTCGTAGAAGAGGAAGAAAAGAAGAAAAGCAGGTGGATACTGCCTGTCGATAGCCTTCCAGATTGTGGCACATTATCAAGGGCATGATGATGATGATATCACATCACGGAACTCCTCTGCTGGAATACAATATGAAAGCAAAATGAAATGAGCACCGCGCCAGCCCAGACACCTGAAAAAGAAAAGAACAAATATTTGTCCGGTTTTTCAAGAACGACAGAAATTAAAAAGAAGAGGAAGAGGAAGAAAAGGCTGAAGCCAAAGAAAAGAAAAGAAAATTCAAGGTGTCATCGGACTAGTTCATGTTGGTCAGATACGTTAACGGTGCTGGGGAGGAGTTGAGATCAGTCGTCGCTCGGTGAGTGGCTCAGTCGGTGTCTCCATAGGTAGCTGGACAACCAATGAGGCCGAAATCAATGTCATAAAATGGCAAGCTTCGCAGATACGAGGATATGATGGCTTTCATGCTAGTGGTGGTTTGGAGGACCAGTTGTCATCCAGTGAGATGACTATCCTTCTATAAACTGATCACCATGAATGCCGCCCTCACATTAACGTGATATCATGTGTAATTTTCAGGCTCGATGAAGACCGAGCCAGGGGATCAAGAAGTCGTCCGGAGAAAGTGGTAGCATTCAAACCGTCGGCTTCGCCATAGGCGCGATAATTCCTTGCTTCACGATGACCCGAGGCTTCGTCGACGCCTGGAACGACTCCTTGGTCATCCACTCGGGCCCAACCGGGAGGCGCAGAGACCGCTCGTACTGCTGTCTGGACTCGAAAGGATGCGGAAGTTGCGAGGCGAGGAATTTCTCGTTCTGATAGAAGAGTTGAGGTTAGTAACAACGTTCTCGTTCGCGGCCGTGCGTAAGACACTGGGAGAACTTCGATGCTTACCTTGCGGTTTCTCTTCTCATTGATGATGACGCGCTTGAGCTTTGCGTCCTTCCGGTCCTTCTTCTTGATGCCCTCTTTCTTGGTCATGACCTTGCCCTTGTTACGCCTCAGAGCCCGTTTGCTGATGCCTTCGCCGGCCCAGCTGCCCCAGCCTGGCATTGTGTTGTCAACCATCTTCTCGTCGTCCTCTGACATGATGGCTTCTTTTTCTGCTTCAAACTCGGCCACAACTTCGTCCCCGGCGAAAGCACGGTCGGCGAGCTCTTGATCCCGGACCGCCAGAGGGTGGTGGAACTCATCGTCTGAGGAGTCGTCCTCAGCTTGTGATGTGGACGGGAGACGTGTGCTTGCCGCTTTGGATGCGGTCTTGGTCTTGGAGGGCTTAGATGGCTCGCCAGTTGGTAGAGCAGTAGCGTCCAGATCCAACTCTTCCCCTGGCCCGTCGCCCTTGATCTTCTTCCTCTTTCTCTCGGCGACAGCCGATTTTCCACTCGACCATGCGCCTGGTCCTTCTGAGACTGTTGGTGCATCGTTGATGTCTGTCCCAGATGGGGCACGTATGTCAGTGTTCGAGAGTCCGCCTTTTAGAGGATTGTTCTTTGCACCATTGGCCACTGAGAGCTTTACGTCTCGCAATAGGCGCTTCTTCTGTTCTGCCAGACCATATGATCGTCGCCCAACCTGAGCTTCAGCGTCACTATCATGATCTTGTTCCGATCCGGATTCAAGCTCACGACGGATTTCCGCCACAAGCCCATCATTTTCCTGTTTGCGTGCAGCCTCGGCCCTCTGCATGAACTTGAGCTTCATGAGGTTGGCGTATGGACCGGCGTCTTCATCCTCGTCGTCTTCGCCGTCGAGCTCCTTGAGCAACCTGGAGTTCCCATCCTCTTCACCCGATGAAGATGTGCCATCCGAGTCCTCGTCACCTTCGCCTGCCCCAACCCTGCCTTCGACCCTCTTTCTCAACATTTCGTCTCTCCTAGCCATATCTGTAAGGCCCGCCCGGTAGTCGTCATCCCACGCTGCGCGACCAACCTTGGACCCCATCTTAGCCCATCTGCTATCCTTGTGCTTTGCGCCCACTCTCTCTAGAGCACGACGTCGGGCGGCAGCCTCGCGCTCATCTTCAGAATCGATCTCTCCATTAGCCTTCATCTCCGCGTGCTCTTTGGCTTCTTCACCCAATCGCTCCTTGCGGTGAACTCTGCGATATGTCTTGGACTTGATCTTCTTGATGCGCTTAGCGCGCTTCTGCTCGCGGGACTGAAGTTCACGATCTTTGCGACGCTGGGCCCAGAGCTCTTTCAGCTCGGAACGGGAAATGGTCTGTTCCTCTCCAGTGGCGTCAATCTTCTTGTCTTTTTGCTTTTGGGACTGGGCGCTAGGCCCGAGACCAGACTCCTCCATGATTGACATAATTGTTTGCTCCAGCTCCGTCCCAGCGGTTTTCTTGGTCAGAGGAAGAAGCTCGCCGTTGTCAAGACCAGCATCAGCAAGAGTATCCGGGAGCGGGAACATGAGGTGATCAGCCCGGCGGTTCTGCTTGACTGTGTCGTTCCACCGGTTTAATGTCTCGTTCGTTTTTTCGTAGGCTGCGATTCGGTCGAGCTGGTCCTGTTGCCGCCTGGCGAGCGGGACGTCCAGTTTCTTAGATTTGCCTTTCTTGCCTGCCTCCGCTTTCTCCTCTTTCTTCAACAACTTGAGCCCCTTTTTGGTCGACGGATCCTTGACGTTCGACAGTCCAAGGCCTTCTAGACTGATTGCCTGTTTTGAGAGCGCGCCGCTGTCTGCTTCTGTGTCCATGTTGTCCTTGTCTGCGTAGCTTTTGAAGATTTTTTGGAGGTCCATGAGCTTGGCCGGATCCGCTTCGACGTCATTGTCATTTTCGTCGTCCTCGTCGTCGTCGTCGGTTGCAGAGGACTCGGATTCCGAGTCTTCTTCGTCAGACCCAGACTCGGTGGCTCCCTGAGAACCCTCGTCGTCGTCATCTGAGGACTGAACCAGCGCATCTGCGAGGTCGATAGCATCGGAGCCCAGGGATTCACCGTCATCGCCGGCGTCCTCTTCGTCAGAGCTGTCGTCTCCGTTCCTCTTCTTTTGCTCGCGACCGGCCCTAAATGTGTAGCCGTCGAATTTCTCATCGTCGCTTTCCCCAAAGGCCTCGTCACTCTCGATCTCCGAGTCGTCGTCTTCAGAGTTGACGCCAACGTGCCACTCATGGCCCTCACTATCGCTACCACCATCTACTTCCTCCTCATCGCTCTCATCGTCGCCGCCATCGTCGGCCGCGGCTTGTCGTGGGCGCTTCTTGCGCGGACCCTCGCCCTCGTCCTCGTCGTCTTCTTCGTCATCCTCGCTGTCCTCGTCCCGCCGATGCTTGCCACCTCTAGCTTGTCTCTCGGGTTCGAGCTCGAGGTCTCTTCCCCGCCTTGTCATTCGGTCCGGCTGGACTTGTTTCCCAGCGATTGCGAAGGCATCGAGTGCATGCGCTCGGGCTTTTGCTTTGGATTTTTGGTTGGCTCGCTTTGGCGCTTTGGACTGGGATTTGCCCAGTAGGCTTCGGCCATGAGATTGACGTCCTGGCATTTTTGATTTGGTCGTCTCGAAAATTGTGAGTGGCGACACAGAGCAAAAGTTGTGGAAGATAGGTGAGGAATCCAAAAATCTAGAGTGAAGGCTTATCGATAGCTGACTAGCGGCGCGGCCGGCAGGCAATTGGCGCCAAATTCGTTGGAAAATCAATCAAGCTTCCGATTACAACTGCTACTAACTCCCCCGACGAAGCGACGCGCCGTTTGACGAAAAGGCTGGCCAAGCATTGAGTTATTTGGCTCCTTTGTCGCCCGGGCCTGATTGTCCCGCGAACGTACCTCCTTCATAAAAAGAGCGTTTTGGACTTGTCGAGCCGACGGCCAACCTGGGCCAAGCCGACCCCCGGATCAGACAGCAACCATGTTCAGACCAACACAAGCACTTGGCAAGAAGTTCCGCAAGCTGCGGTTGACGACAAAGGACATCAACAAGGGCTTCTACAAGGGAAATCGCACAGGAACCGTGGGATCGCACGACAAGCACGGTGGCTTCAAGGTCGATTTCAGCAAAGTGCGGACATATGCTGTGCCCGCAGGGCTGGACACATTCAAGGTTCGCGCCTCTCGTTTGTCTGAGCGCGATGATGCCGAAATGGTACGCTGACCACATGCGCAGCTCACGCCCTTTGTCACCGCAAACGTAAGACCAAAGTCAGGCATGGAGACCTACAGAGAGTACGGCATGGAGGGCCCGAGGAGTGCCAAGCTGTACCTGGACAGGTGGAAGGCAGAAAACGGGCTAGACTGAAGAACACAAGTGTCCCTGTAGGACGTCGCCGTCTTCAGCTCTGGCTCGGGCTTGTGGGTCCTCAGCCTCGGGAGCGTCGCCGTCTTGGTCTGTCCGGACGAAGATAGTCCGGATGACGATGCTCCCGAGGATAAAGACCCACGAGCCAGAGCCAGAGCCAATCACGATCTACAGGAGGAGGATGAGCAACAGAAAAAGAAAAAAAATTAACAGCTTGAACCGCCAGAAGCGCATCAGAGAGGTCGTGGACGGCTATGCGCATTATACGTCCAAAGTCGATTCGAGGTCCTCTATCCGCGAATGAGCGCTGTTGAATGGTGCTGTCCAGCTAAGGGGGCTCAGAGCTTCGCCGATGCAGATGTACTCGTACGTTTGAGCCAATGGCAAGAGCCAGAAATATGAGCTGCTCACTTGTACACTCGATCGCAGATGTTCAGATCGATCTGACGAAAGATACGGGCCACATCACAGCTAGAACGTTGCCTTGTTCAGCTTTCGAGGTCAGTTTTGTACGATCATGTTATCATTAATAAATCGGTAAAACCCGGGCAATGGTTCATATGTGCTTTCAACCAACCTTTCAAATTCGTCCTCTCCAAATGTAACATGTGGCTGTGGATATGGGTTCTCCATCCTTGTTCCAAGAGGCCGTGGACCACCCAACTAGCAGTCATGCAGACTGAGTGTGGCTATGCGCCTCCGAGCTCCTTACGACGTTCGAATCGTCGGCATGATACTTCTCATTAAGGTCACTGTGCAAAGCTTCAACTATGGGGTGACTGACTCCAGAAGTGGCGTCCACCTGAGGAGCAATATGGCCTCAGCTGGACGTACGCTTTGGAAGGATTCGGGGAGAGCAGAGACTGGATCGAGTATGCTAGTATCAACACGATTTCCTAATGAGTATATATTTATTCGAGCTTGGAGGCTTCGAAAATAGTCTTCGTTGAAAGTGTACTTGAAAAGTGTCAAATCGCCTTTGTTTGATTTGAGTCGAAGAAGTCAACATACAACGCGACAGGTTTTTGGCTCACGTCAACACCAGACCCAGTACGGAGGTCGGCCTGCTTAGTTGCTGCGAACTTTTATCCACCATAGGACGGCTAGCGATGCCCTTTGAAAGCCATTCACTACCTTCGCTGCCCCTACCTACACATTCAAGTACCCCGTGGGCTTGAAAATATTAGATTACGGAGCAACGAGCTCTCCGGGACGCGAAATGACCAGCCGAGTCAAGACGGGTGAGTAACTCCTGATCAAGAAAACCCTCTTCATAGAACTCTAAAGTGCTGCGCTTTCTGAAGCCGGAAAATTGAGGCAGCTATCAAAATGGGAGACTCATGATGAGCAGGACTCACCATACAAACCTCAGCAGAGAGAATGCAATTACTTGGGATTTTGAGCCTTTACAACATCACCCAACAGTGTGAGCTTGCATTCCACGAAACTATTATTTCCGGTCGACTTTGCTCTTGTTTCGAGCACGAGCGACATCATCGAGAGAGTGCTGGCTGGCACTGCGCAAGCGACAGATACCACGGTTTGCATCATTACTGTAATTGGACTCTCCACGCGGAGGGAAAAGATAACATGACCCATTTACAACGTCGCACCTCCCATATATTCATTTTTGATATAGCAGCGAACGAGGGCTTCTCAGCAGTGCATTAACTCACCACACCACTCGTACGTTGCTGCCGTCGGAAGCCAACACACTCAGACGTCATTAATGAACAACCATGCACACATGCCTCGGCAGACTGGCTGTATTGGTTTTAAGCAGACACATCGAGATAAGCGGGTTGATGATCTGGATAAGGGAGACAGGGAATATCATCCGAGTTTCAGGGGAATTTGTTTTCAAGACGGCATAGATGTGCTTCCAGCACTCTTCCCTGAACTCAGCCGTGGGTGTGTCCGGACTGATCAAAAGTTCCGGTTGGTCTGTCCCACAACATCGCCCTGCCAGGCGGGGCAAGTACGGCATCCTGCACTCCTGCACTGCTGCACTGCACTGCTGCGTCTAGGCATCTCAGGTGTGGCATCCATTACAGAAGCATGGCCTCATGTTAACCATGACGGATTCGAGACCTTATCTGGAACGAACCACAGCGTACTACGAAACAGATTTGGGCTTCCTTCAGCCCGGCTTTCCTCTTTAGGGGGCTCACGGTGTTTGTTTTGTCCAGTGGTCGCTGTGATTCGACCATAGCATTATGACACCTGACCGCCGGTACGCCATTCCCCACCTTGCATGTCAAGGCATTTCAGGAACGTGTCTGCAGAGATGATATCATCGGAAGCGGGCCGTGGCCCTTCCTTTCCGGCCCGGGGCTCGGGGAGGGCCTTGTGACAGCTTCGGTCAAGGATGGGCGCAGCCAATAGAGGTGGAGGAGCTGTCTCCCGCTGTCTCGCTGCGTTTACTCTTTGATGTGGCTCGGATGTGCTGTGGTGATATCATCGGGATTAAATCATCGGGATCGAAGCCAGGATTCCCAGGGTACTCCGGAGCATCTGGTCCTTCGTAGGGCAGAGCTCCAATTTTCCTTCGGGGGCGATTGATGTAATCATCCAGCCCAGGTCGTGGGAGTATGATGGACATGCAGATCCTCTTGATTTATCGACGGTGGCGGTTCGATCGATGCTGTTGCTTTGCGCAGGTATCTTTCAATGCGGCTCAAAGACCCTGCGTGAGTGATATCATCCGAGGTGGAGATGCCTCAAGTAGCAGGTCGTCTGGGGTCTACGGCCCCGGGGAGCTGGGGCGTGGTCGCGGAGGGCTCTGACTGGCCTGATGGTCGATTGATGTAACCCACTGGCCGGCGTGTGGGGACGCACGTCAACCGCTGATCGACTCTGACAGATGCAAGCTTGCGTGTGAGCAGCTGAGTCAGACAGGGATATGTAGAGGATCAAGTCAATGTCGTTGTTGCAATCCTGAGAGTGCGAGGTGTGGCGGCGGGTGGCGTCAGTGGGCCAGAGAACAAATTCTAGAATGAAGTCACTGGGTCAGTGGGAGTCTTGATGTGGCTGTGAGAGATCTTCGGGGCCCCAGGATCTTCACAAGAGAGAAGGACTGGAGTCTCCGGAACGCGAAAGTCGTGACCGGGGTCCAGCACATGTGTGAGGAAAGCGAGCAACTGTGTGGAGTTGCCTTTGTCAGCCTCTCGAAACAGCACGAGACCTCCTGAGATCGTGAGTTGCTGCAGCCGGACGGTCCAGAAGGTTCGTGAGCGGAAACACCACTCCGTCCAACGTTGTGATGGGGAGGAGCTGCTGGGTGGAGAAGCATCGTAGGCTCATTTTCCCCTTTCTGTAGTTGCAAGACCATTGCTTCCAAATTTCGCGAGGCGACGGTCGTCATGTAAGGGCAGTAACGGTCGCAATCTTGAGTCCCCCAAGATAGTGCGACAATGGATTGCCAATCCAGCGTTGATTGTGAGAGATTGTCCAGGTGACCGACTACACAACATGTAGCTTATTCGAAGCGACCGTGACTCTTTCTTCTCGCAGTCATGCATGACCCCGACTGGGGGCCGAGCTGTGGGTGACAGCGATGCGCCGACAGCTCAGTGCGGCAAATGTTCCAATCAAAGGTGTCTGCGTCCCATCGGAGATAAGCGTTATTGGGCCCTAAGGACAATTTTGATTTCGGCTCCCTTTTGTCCCGCCACTGTACCAGTGTCCGTGCAGACCGAAGATCTGGGCCAGCTGAGGGTCACCGGGTAGAAACTCAGTGTTGGTCCGTCTGGATTCTGAGTTGCGTGAGTTTCGCCCACGATTTTAGATGCACACTCCGTTTGGTGATGTGGGGTCAGGTTTGCTGGGTGTCAGAGGCCGAAGAGCAGGCGGCTTCGGAGGGGAAATTTGGATCGAGGGGCGGGGGTTGTGTGCGATTATATCTTGGGCTTCCAATAATAAATCAGTACCCCTTTGTGCTTGGACGAGAGCGCGTCTGTATCAGCGGCGAGGTAAGGAAACGGGACGGCCAAGAGGGGAAGGCTAGGTCCGCATGGACATGGACGGAATGCAGTCCACCTCGTGTTGGAACTTGACGCGTATACTGTATCCGGAGGTCACGATGGATGCATCTGGACCCCTTTTCCGGTCACGGCCTTGTCGGGTCGCAGGGCGAAGTTCAACCTGTGCTGCCCCGCCCTGCACGACTCGCTTGGACTTTCTGAATCTTATTCTCCTGATGTTGGGCTCAGAAATGTTGTTGGCTTGACTTGGGGAAGTGCATTGCATTGCATTGCATCGTCAAGTGTTTCTGGCTTGCATCCGTGAGCTGGAGTGTCGACGGCTACGGTGTTAGGAGTGAAGACGAATCTGGTAATCCGGAGTGGTCTGTAGGGCCCAGGGGTACTGGGAGTAAGCGATCACGCCTTCCAGGCTTGGATCGAAGCGCAACCCAATCTGTTGCATGTAGCCCAGAGTGTTGCATGCCAGAGTGCTGGGTGGCTGGAGTATTGCATTTTTCAATCCGCTGCATTCCAAGCACTCGGCCCGCCCTTCAAGAGAGCTGCAGGGAGGCTGAAGGCATTATATACTCTGTGGAAATGGCTTCATCCATAGCACCCTCACACCGACGGCAACACGGGCACGGGCACGGGCACGCGACCGCCTCGACGGCCGTGAGATTGCGGTAGTATCTAGTCCGTGACCTCTAGTAGCGCCGTCCCCAGAGATCGAGATGGTGCCATCGCCGATGCGAGGCCGAGTGGTTATTAGATGCCCAGACCAGGTGCCCAGATTGCCCAGATTGCCCAGACAGATGCCCGACTAGATGGGTTGATACTCCAGGTTTCGTTCCCCAATGAGGCGTCTCGGTGGCAAATTCGGAGGGGACACCAGCACGGGCAAGACGGGGACAGGGACGAGATGGGAACAGCTGTCGTGCCCCGCCATGGCAGAAAGTCAGAAAGTTTGACGAGGGCTTGGTATGCGGGGGATTCTAGGCGGTTCCCTGAAGGCCGCTCCGCGATGTTTGAACTTTGTTTGGCGGGAGGAAGGCGGCGGAGGGGCTCACATGGCTGACAGGTAATTTCTCGCTGCCCCACCCGCACTCTCTTCCTCGATGGTACCCACACCCAGAGAGCCAGGACAGACCGAGCCCAAGACGGTGGAAAGGGCTGGGGACAGGCAGGCGGCTCAGAGCAGAGCTGTGTGTGTGCCGCTGCACTCTGGTGGGTTGGTGGGTGAGCCGCGGGTGAGGTGGACAGAGCCGAGAGAGCCTAGAATGTTCGCCGTGCCCTAGACTGTGTGTCCTGTCGAGAGGGAAGCAGCTGCCCCTCATTAATCCCACGAATAGCAACTCGTACAGGCCTTCCCGCACCCCTGCTGCTGCCCCACATTCCTGCGCGAACGAGTGACCTCGGGCGCGACTTGAGCACATGGATTAGCTCTGGGGGCAACTGCCAGGACCTGCAAGGACCTGCGCAGCGTTACAGAGCCGTGACGTTCCAACGCCCGTCCCAAAACGATCGTCGCCTTACACGTTCCTTCCCATCGGCCTCTTCTCACCCTCCCCCAGACTGACGAACGGATACACAGCCAGCACAGCCCGAGAGCCCAAGCAATTTTGTGTCGTACCCAAACGCCCAGAACTCTGACTACTGGGCCGGATTACCCTTCTGGGATTCTTGGCCTGTCCCTTGCCCTCGCCTTCGCCCTCGTCCTCGCGCTTGCACACCCGGGCAACTCAAATACCCTTCCATCCTCCCTCCCTCTGGCCGGTCCTCGATTCTGTCCAGCATGTTAACCACCACTATCCCCTCTTGTTACAACATCCTTCTCAAAGACCCAAGACCAAAAGACTTGTTCAAACTCTTTGAGAAAGCACTCAGATCTCACCATCAACTCTCGCATAACACCCAACCTCAACAACTACACCAACAACCATTGTCCTGCTAGGCCAAAGGGCTGCTTGCCACACAAGACGACCTCGTGCCTTGCCCGTACCCATACGCGTACCCCCACGCACGCAGCCCCGTCCCCCAATCACTCTTGCCCCAACGGGCCAGTCCTCCTGCTTGGTACAACCAAGCCCAACCCACATTCCTCATCACACGACCAAGCCTTAGCCTTGGCCTTAGCTCAAGTCGCTCTGCGCCCTCGCCCAAGATGCTTACCACCGCCGTAAAACAAGCAAACCGCAACGTCGCGCGCCGCGACTCCAAGAGACTGCGCTTCGGCCACGACGTGGGCACGATCAGTCTTGAGGGCACTCCCATCGACGAGAAGGCAGATGCCATCTCTGTCGAGTACATCGAGACCCGCTCAGCACCAGCAACACCAGCAACACCAGCCACACCTATCAGACAACCAGGCTCCATGCATGATGACTTCCTCCCCAAGGGGGTTGACGCAACCAAGGCCGAGGTGGAAGAGCACTGGTTCGTTGGTGCTGTCGATCAGGGTACTACATCCTCCAGGTTCCTCATCTTCAACGAGAAGGGTGAGCCTGTTGCCAACCACCAGATCGAGTTCGACAACCTGTATCCCCAGTCAGGGTAAGTTCCTGTTTCTCCTATTCCTGCTTCGGCACCCTCACCCGCACCGTCGCATCATCATATCAGACTTCTGACAAGATCCCAATAGATGGCATGAGCATGACCCCATGGAGCTACTCACATCGGTTGAGGAGTGCATAGAGGGTGCCATGAAGCAGTTCTCAGAGAAGGGCCACACTGCGAAAGAAATCCGCTCAATAGGTATCACCAACCAGCGTGAGACAACTGTCGTCTGGGACAAGACCACCGGCGAACCTCTCCACAACGCCATCGTCTGGCCCGATACCCGGACCACGAACCTGGTGCGAGAGCTCAAGGGTCGACCTGGCGCCGACGACCTGCCCGAGATGTGTGGTCTCCCCCTGAGCACATACCCATCAAGCGTCAAGCTCATGTGGCTCATTCAAAACGTGCCCGCTGTCAAGGAGGCATATGACGAAAGCCGCCTGGCCTTCGGAACCGTCGACTCCTGGCTTATTTACAGGCTAAACGGCGGTGCCGACGCCGAGAAGCCAATTCATGTTACGGACAGCAGCAATGCCTCCCGCACCATGTTCATGAACCTGCGCACCAGGAAGTATGACGAAAAGGCGCTCGACTTCTTCGGCATCGACCCAACCAAGTGTGCCATGCCCGAGATTGTACCTTCTTCCGATGCTGAGGCCTTTGGCAAGCTTGCCAAGGGCACCCTGGCTGGCGTCTCCATCGCCGGCTGTCTGGGCGATCAGTCCAGCGCCCTGGTCGGACAGTGTGGATTCAAGCCTGGACAGGCCAAGAACACATATGGTACCGGCTGCTTCCTCCTCTACAACGTCGGCACCGAGCCCGTCATCTCCAAACATGGCCTGATGGCAACAGTCGCGTATGATTTTGGAAAGGGCCACCAGCCAGCATACGCCTTGGAGGGTAGTGTCGCTGTGGCGGGTGCTGGTGTCAAATATCTCATTAACAACTTGGGCTTCTTCAAGAAGTCGGACGAGATCGAAGAGGTGGCTGCCAGCGTCGATGACAATGGCGGTGTTGTTTTCGTCACGGCCTTCAGTGGGCTGTTTGCACCCTACTGGATCGACGATGCCAAGGGCACAATCTTCGGCATGACACAGCACACCAAGAAGGGTCACATCGCCCGTGCCACACTTGAGGCTACCTGCTACCAGAACCAGGCCATTCTCCAGGCCATGGAGAAGGACAGCGGGAAGAAGCTTTCAATCATCGCCGTCGATGGTGGCCTGTCCAACTCGGACCTGTGCATGCAGACCCAGGCTGACATCAGCGGCATCCCCGTCGACAGGCCAGCCATGCGGGAGACAACAGCTCTCGGTGCGGCCATCGCTGCTGGCCTTGCCACTGGCGTGTGGGCAGAGTTGAGCGAACTGAGCGAAGTTAACCAGAACGGCAGAGTACAGTTCCAGCCCAAGATCGACGAGCAGAAGAGGACGAAGATGTTTAAGAAGTGGGAGCAGGCGGTGGAGATGAGCCGCGGATGGCTTCAGGACAGCTGCGAATAAGCTGACTGCCCTGCAAGCGGCAGCGGTGACTGGTGCCTTGAGCATCTTCGTACTTAATATTTGTGCTTCATTGACATGGGTTGGTCCGATAAAGCGTGTTTGTTTATTGAACGGCGATACCAGGGACACGATGGTGTTCGACGGGCTTTGTGGAGTTCTGGGACGGAAATACCAACATACTCGCTACAATAGCTTAGCTTGAGACATCTTCGGGATTGAACAACTTTTATATACGTTTACCAAACACCAAACTTTTCCCCTCTTGCCATTATGAACTCGCACACACCTTGTTTGATTCCACCAATGATCCTCTCCATGGGTTGGAGATGGCCACATGATGAGGCCTAGGCCTCTGAAGTGGTGCGTCGCTTGGGGTAGCGAGAGCAGGGTGGTGTGATGTGGTGTGAGGTAGGTTGCTACCCCGTGCCCCCTTTTGCAGATGCCACGCACTCGCGCAATTGGAGCAGCCAACCTTCCTCGAACACACCGGAAACCCTTTGAAAGGGGTGGCCAAACCTAAACCAACACATGCACTGGACGGGAGTATTCCGCTGCCGTCTCAGGGAAGGCTTTTGACACCACACCATCTCAAGTCTTGACTCAGGCCAGGGGCTTTTGTCTTTTGGGGGAAAGCTGGGGTGAGGAGGGGTGGGATTGCTACGCCCCTTTGAATGCACGTGTCTGCAAGCAAGCCAGTGAAATGCAATCAAGACTGATCAAGTGACCCGATTTGAATTCTGCTCTTGTGCAGGTACATATGATTTCGCTATGCAAGTGAATGTCTATCCTAAGTGAGAACGAAATGCTATCACCAGCTGGCACCGTTGCCAGCATGCTGTAATCTAGCCCGAATATAGCAAGCCCTTATATCTTTCTCCTCGTAAATGGTATCAAGAGAGACAAGACAACGAAACTCGAAAGCGGTAAAAATGCTTGAAAGGAGGAGACTACCGTGTTGAAAAAGAGAGAGCTGGGGATGATGCAGTAGACATATATCTAACGCTTGAAAAAAGTCTTCAAGATTAGACGTAGATATTCCTTTAAAGATTTCCAATTGCTGCGAAATGTCAACGTCGTTAGCATCACCATCGCGGAAATTATTCAAGTCGTACGCATCACAAGGAAGGGAATTGCATAGACTCACCAGCCGCATAGGCTAGGTACCACGTCAAACTGGCCCCTCCGTCCAGCCAACTCGGATCGAAGCTGCTCGAGCTGAAGAAGGCATAGGCCGTGCTGGGGTCGATGGTAGCCAGGTTCCCATAGAGGACGCCGCGCCAGCCCCCGACAACCGTGTCGGCCCTGCCGCCGCTGAAGTACTGGGCCCACTCCTCGCTGACGAACTGGTCGCCGCGAATGAGCTTCGTGGCCGGGAGGAGCGGCAGCATGTGGATTCCCTGGACGTACTCGATGTTGGCGCCGAAGTAGGTGGTGTGGTCGATCTTGTTCTCGAACAGTATACCAGCAACCTTGTTGCCGATGAAGCTGGCCGGCTGCACGGTATTGTTGCTCGTGTAGAGGTAGTACAGGTTGAGGGAGCGCGCCAGCACCGACAACTGCAGGCTCCCGCGCGCCGCGAGGTCGGCGTCGCCGCCGACGAGGCCCCACATGCGCAGCGCGTAGCTGGCCATGACGTCCTCGGAGCTCGACTCCTGGTCGCGGCCGTCGGCACTCTCGAACAGCCCGTGCGCGAAGCTGTGGCCGTGGAACCAGTCGAACATGCGGTTCGGCGGGAAGTAGGTGTCCTGCGTCGTCGGGTTCGCGTAGTCCCTCACCAGCGTGTTCACCCAGTCCCTGTTCGCGGGCAGCCACGCCGGGTTGAGGTGCCCGATCACGGCCGCCGCGAGGACGTGGTAGCCGTAGTGGAAGTGGTGGTCGTTGTAGTACGTGTTGCCGAAGTCTGCCCCCGAGTCACCCGTCACATACGAGGCTGAGGAGACCAAGCCGCCCCAGGCAGCTTCGCAGAAGATTAGCATGCGGTGGAGATATTCCGGTGGGAGTCGTTTGAAATGAACTCACATTCATAGACCAGTGGGTATATCTGTCTGTTCGTGGCAAATACTGCCATTGCTTCCTCTAGCTTCTGCAGGCCAGCTGCGGCGAGTTCTGATTCACCGAGCATATCGTAGACGACAGAGAGAATCATGGCGAACTTCGCTAGGGCCTGAAATACGTCGTCAATGTTAGTAACTGTTCCTCTCGAGAAGGCATCATCATCACACCGACCTTGCCACTGTAGTACATTGAGTTCAGGTTCGACTGAGCGCTCATGTCCTGGCTCAGTTCTGACTGCGCGGCCTGTAGTATTCTCGCCTTCGCAGCATCAGAAAGAGTAGTCTTGGTTCCCTCCGTGTCTGACCATGGCAGGAAAGACATGCTGGTGGGCAGCCTCGGCTCGACCATCGTCCAAGTATCGGCCATGACTGCGGTAGCTTTGCCCTTGGTGGTAGTCTGCAGTTGGACACTGGAATTCACCGCCGCCGCTGTAGTGTCGTCGAATGATTGTACATGATGAGGAAGTGCGTACATCAGAAGTGGCACGCCGGTCAGTCCGCCCTTGACAAATTCGAAGGTGTATTCCCCACGCATGCCTGACGTTGTACCGGAGAGCACCACACCTGATGCATATTGGCCGGAAGCCGCATCGTAGAGCGCTTCGGCGTTTCCAGGGTCCTTGGCAATCTGGATTGTGCCAACGAACGGGGATGTTGAACGTATGAGGCCATTGTTCACAACCTGCAGGTCTAGTGGAAGGCCGCTCGTGCTGGAAGCGTATAGGAGCCAGTTTTTGCCGTCATTCAGCACGATCTTGTACTTGGTGACTCCATAACGGGGCTGCACGCTAACTTTTGTAACACTCGAGAAAAAGATTCCCGACTGAATAATAGGGGTTGCCCCATTATACTGTGCCGTTACAAAGGCTGAGCCCTGCACCAAGGGGAACTCTATTGTTGGCGGTGCTGCTGCACTTGAGCGAAGCTGTAAGAGTACAGACATGTCAGTGCCCTGAGTGGTGTTCAGGGTCGTGCTGGAGCCAAGTTCCGCCGCCGACAGGACAAAGGATTGGATCCCTATGGGGTTGATGAAGTAAGAGTTGGCCCCATATGCGTTCATGGGGCCGTAGGCGCGCTGGTCTGGATCGATTTGAGAGACAGACAGTCCCCAGCTTTGGGTTGCACCGCCTCCTTTCGCCCAGGCAACAGAGTAGGGGTGAAGGACAGTGATGGATGTCTGAGAGCCGAGAAAGAGATTCTGGTAGAATTTGTTCGTGGAGATTGGCTGAGACTCTTGTATTCCGAGTCTAGGGGCTGGGTGGTCGCTCATCCGGCCGATCGAAGCCGGAGGCGCACCGGTGTCGATCGGCACATCGAAAATGTCCGGTGAGACCGCGGCTGGTCTATAGTCGGCTGGCACAATCACCATGGTGGGATCTGTGGCGATGGCGCTTGTTGGCGATGGAATGGGGCCGTCAAGCAGGGGACCTTCAGTTGCTCGTCCTTCGGTTTCCAGAGTGCTGCATATAGTGCCAACTGTGTCTGCTATGATGGTTGGAGAGGGCAGGATCTGAGCAATTCCTGTATCTATCTCCTGAACAATGACCGGCACGGTAGTTCCGGAAATAAACTCGTTAATAGCTTGGGTGTTCTGCAAATATTCAGTTCCTGTACCTCCCTTGCAAAGCCGGGCATCATACCACAGTTTGATTTGTCCCGTTGGATACCTGTCTTGGGAAGATGTGTTTGACTTCCCTGATTTCCCTCGGAGCAAGCTTGACTGCGGCTCCTTGACAGGAAGGCAGCTGTAAAGCTGTCAGCAACAAATACAAAAACATATTGCCCAGTTTGAGGGATTTTGCATCCCTGATCTGGGGAAAAGGCATGACGAGAACTCGCTCCTAAACTTTCGGCGAAAGCCCAACCTCGACAGTCCTCCACCAGACAAACCTCCTCTCGAATATATATAATTTTCTGGACATCCCATGGCAGAGAAAGGCCAGCAAGCATAGTGTATACACGTGTGAGACAACCCCAGCACCACTCTGGAATGGAGGCATGGAAGCTAGAAACTGACAGCGCCGACGACTCAGACACACACCCGCATGACCCAGACCTTTGGAAGAGGCTGACCATGCGGGCGGAACACAAGCCCTGTCACACAGGAAGCGAGAGACATTAAAAAAAGGGAGGCTCCTACATAGTGAGGCCCGCTTGGAATGTGCGGCTCTTGAACTAGGAGCTAGGGCAACCAGAAAGTGGCCAGACTCGTATGAAGGGCGGCGGCTAGAGTGCTTAGTCGAGTAAAGACAATTGAAATATAGAAGGCGGGAATTCGCCTTCAAGCGAGGATTGACGACTCTTCAATCTGAGGGCGAGTTGATATCCAAAGTTGATTCTCCAGCCAGGGCCTTCGCTTCGTGCTGTGTCATGGAGGAGTGTGGAGGAAACGCAGGCCCTTGGCGGCTTGAGCGTCACGCTTGTGACCCTCCCTCCACTTCGCCATGATGAGCGATGACAGCAGGACCAAAAGACCTCCTGGAGGTTGTGGTTCTAGAAATGATGAGACGAGGAAATCTTCAAGGATGACCTAGGGTTGCAATGCCAACCGTCTTGTCATCAGAATATTCGAGGACGAGGGTTGTTGATTCGCGGTCGGCGCCGTCGGCTGCTCACACCTGGTGACGCGGGTGGTAGCCGCCTCCACTATATAACCCAGCCCGGCCCGGAGTAAGCCCGGTTGGATGACCGCCTGACTGTCCATGAGGACACTCACTTGATCCAGCCAGAATCAACACATGTAAAAGTTTGGAGTTTCTCTCATGTAAAATTCGCGGCTGAGCTCCCACGACATCAGGAATAGAGTGGTTTCCTCTGGCAGCGTATTCCGCGTGGTTGACGCCACCCACTGCAACCCGCCACTGTAGTACACTCTTGCTTTTTCTTTCTGCCGTGTCACCCTCTCCAGCTGTCAAAAGGACATATAACCCTAACCCCTTGAGATTGAGGCCGGCGATGGATGGCCCGTGCGTGGACGTTGGCTCCTGGTCACGCTTGCCGCGTCGGGGTCGCGTTGAGTGGGTGGATTAAGCTTGCAGCTTGGACCCGGAAAGTCGCGGTCTCTGCCTAATAAACACCTGCAGCCTAGCCCTTGACGCCTTCCAACATTGCCTCTCAAAGACTACTACCACGACGCGATTCATCTTCAATCCTTTGGTCATACCTGTTGGAACCCGCCAAATCTTTTCCCTTCATACCATCCAAGTCACTGTCTTGTTCAGGATCTCTGCCCCTCCGCATGTAGCGCCGCCCGACCGCGGTTTGACGCGTCGCGACAGTGACATCAGGGGCACAATGGCCGCGCAAAACGGTGGCAAGTCTGCCGAAAACTTGCTATTCGACGAGTGTTCTTTTGCATTTGTACCAAGTAGCACACTCACTCAAACCACAATTGATTTGGTATGCATTGGCTCCCTCATTTTTTGCGGGCAATATTCAACACCAGGCCTCTGACGCATGAGACACAGTTGAAAGGCACCGTTGAGAAATATGGCGCCGAAATCATTGATCGGGGCGAAGACGGTTCGATCTCGGTCACTGAATGCACTCACATCGTTGCCGATATGATTGACTTCCCGCAGTACGATGAGGCTATGGCAATGATGGTCCCTGTAGTTGTACCTGAATGGATCAACGCCTCCCTTCACAAGAACCGCCAGGCACAGATCCGGCCATACTCACCGGACCCGCGTCTCATATTCTCAAATGTTGTTTTGACATGTGACGATATCCCACTAACCGACAAAGAGACAATCGCTGGTGCGGTTTTGGCCATGGGTGGCATGGAATCCAAGGATCTCGGCCGTCTTACCACTCATATCTGCGCATTGTCGGTGGACGGCCCCAAGGCTAGGTTGGCACAGGCAAGAAACTTTCGATGCAAGATCGTCTTGCCGCACTGGTCAGTCCTCACACCCTATTCCACTGTACCGCCTTCTAACATCGCGCAGGTTCGATGACTGCTTCCGCCTAGGAAAGAGGATAGCCGAAGGCCCTTATTTGCTCCCAGACCCCGAGATATTGCGAGTGGGATCCAACGATGCCATTGCCATCCCACTGAGCCAACACCTCGAAGGAGCAGCGTCAGCTCGGCCCGATCGACCACCTCTGACTGCACACTACCAAGCAGGAGCCCGTGAAAAGCTGACTGTCTTCCACGACAAGAACATTGTCTTGTCTTGGGACCTCGGCATCAACGAAAAGCTGCGGAAGACCCTTATAGCCCTCATACAGGATGGAGGAGGCACAGTGGTTGATACGGAGAGTGAATGCGACTGGTTCGTGTGCCAGTACCGTGACGGACCTGAGTACGTCAAAGCCGCTCAACAAGGCAAAGACGTCGGCAATTTGGCCTGGCTTTATTATCTCATCATGCACAACCGATGGACGAATCCACTTCGGCGTCTCTTGCACTATCCCGTTCCTAAAGAGGGCATTCCGGGATTTCAAGGCCTCCGGATCACTCTCTCCAATTACGGGGGCGAGGCACGTATATATCTTCAAAATTTGTTGAAAGCCGCTGGTGCCGAACCTACCGGCTCCATGAGGCAGGACAATACGCATCTCATCACAGCACGCAAGAGTGGCGAAAAGTGCGAGGCCGCTGCTGACTGGAATATCCCCATGGTGAACCACCTCTGGGTCGAAGAGAGCTACGCAAAATGTGAGGCTCAGGCCTTGACAGACCCTCGCTATGTACACTTCCCTCCGCGAACAAACCTGGGCGAAATCATTGGGCAGACATCATTTGACGAGTCGAGACTTCACGAGAAGTACTACCCTGGAGGAGACGATGACATGGATGCTGTGGCTCGCCGCAAGAGACGGATCCAGGACCTAGTCAAGGAGAATGGCAGTACCCATGGTCCAGCAGCTGGATTAGTAATTGGGAGACAGAAGCATCCGGAGTTCGATGTGATGAAGGATGGCGAGGCCGAATACGCTGGGAAGACAACTAGGAAATTCGGCGTGCCGGCGCCCCCAAAGACGAAGGCAAAAGCTCAAGAAACTGCCACGCCGACTAGGAGTCGACGTGTATTAGCTGGAAAAGAAAACGACACTGCGTCTGTATTCTCGAGTGGTAGCCGCAGTGCCAAAGCTTCGGCACTCAGCAAGCTGCAAAACTTGGCGCCAGACATTGCGTTGTACGAAAAAGAGCGAAAGCGAAAATCATCCGGCAACACACCATTTGGCGGTAAACGTGCTACGAACCTGATCGAGCAAGAACAAGAAAAGGAGCGGGAGAAAAAGGCTCAGGAGAAAGCACGATCCTCGAGCCCGAAGCGCGACCAGTCAGACGAGGAGGAGGGAGAGGAACTTGAGGAAAAGCGGCCAGCCAAAAGACAGAAGTCCTCATTACCACCAGTCGATATGCGTATCATCTTGACGGGGTATAAGGGATGGCTCAACAACATGAAGAAAGAGGACACAGACAAGGTCAGTCCAAATGAAGAATGCAGAGAACTGGACAATCTGCTAATCCATTTCACAGCGGAAATTACGGAGCATGGGGATTCAAATCGTGCACGAGAACGCGCCATGTGACTATCTTGCCGCACCGCAGATGGTGCGTACCATCAAGTTCCTCCGCGCCCTAGCCCGTGGCCCCGATATCATCAACTCCAACTTCATCGATGCCTGCCTCGAAGCTGGCGAGCGCGTTGATGTCAACGAGTATACGCTCAATGACAAGGCCAACGAGACCAGGTTCGGAGTCAAGCTTGAGAAGTCGATCGAAAAAGCACGTGAGAACAAGGGCCGTCTGCTGTGGGGTATCCCCATATATTGTACGAAGGACATCAAGAGCGGCGCCGAGAGCTACCGACCGATTGCGGAGGCGAACGGCGCCATCTTCAAGACATACACCGGGCGGGGTGCATCAACCATCAAACCCACCAAACCAGACGAAGATTCACAGGGACAAGAGCCAGTGTACCTTCTGACGTCAAATAGTAAGGCGGAGCGGGACCTGTGGCCGAGGTTTGAGAAGATGGCCAGAGATGGGAACATGGAGCCGAGGGTGGTGTCTTCGGACTGGCTGCTGCAGGTGGCCATGAGCCAAGAGCTGAAATTTGACAAGCGGTACCTGGCGGAAAGGTTCTTCAAGGGCAAGTAATTATTGGGCCATGATTCGAAGTACCGTGATGCTTGAACTAGTCGGCGGGATCTGTTATCGATGGTTTATTCGTCGAAGGGGGCGTCTCCCTTTGGAGCATGCTTGCCCACGCCTGCTGCTGCTGCTGTTGTTGTTGTTGTTGTTGTTGTTGTTGTTGTTGTTGTTGTTGTTGTTGTTTAGGAACGCCAGCCATATAATGTACCGCATCATAGGCAGCGCAATGCTACGAATGCATTGAATCTGGTGACCCGTCTCGCGTCCACGCAGGTCGTTCAGAAGAACTTGACACCTTGTGAATCCTCCTGCCCGAAGATCTGTGCCTTTCCCCTCTTGACCAGTACGTTGAGGGCTTTTTGCAGCAGGTCCTGATCCAGGCCATGGAATTCTGCCATGGATGTCCACGGTCAGCGTCCTCAATCTGTCAGATTCGCATATAAACGCAACTTACCAGTGCCCCTTGTCGCCTCGCCCTCGGTAAGCTCGTACAGCGTCAGCACCGTTCCCTTCTGGGCCGTCTCGTCGACCCAGCCCTCGACCAGCGCCGCCCACTCCTCGGGCGTCCGCCAGTACACCCACACGACGTCGCCGCCGGCCGTACCCGCGGCGCTGCTGCCGCCTCCCTCCCCGCCGCCGACGTACTCGGCCCGCCCGTCCTTCCTCATGAAGTCGATCACCTCCCTGACGTCCGCCAGCGCCAGCCGCCTGTTGAGCTTCTTGTTGTGGAATATGTCCTCGGCGCTGCCGATCGCGCTCGGGTCGGACGATGACGAGGAGGTCGGGCTCAGCGACAGCTTGAAGAGGCGGTGGTGCTGGCAGTACGCGAGGACGAGGGACGACCACTTGACCAGCTGGGCGTGGTGGGTGTTGAGGTTGGTCTGCCGGGTGAAGAAGGGCGGGAAGTAGTACTCGCGCGGGAATTCGAAGCCTGCTGGTGCTGGTGCTGCTGCTGCTGCTATCGAGGTTGTGGACGCCATTCTGAAGGTGTGCAAGTAGTGTCGTTACTTGTTGGCTGGCTTGTTGTGAGATGGTGGAATGCATGTAGGAGAAAGTCTGTCGCGTGCAGCAGCGTACGGATACAGTACGTACCCCGCGGTCGTCATTCTTGGTGGGGGGCACTCGGGAGCTCCGATGCGACGGGCCTCGGAGCCTTCTTGATTACTCTCATATGCAATCAATCGTTCCAAAACCACGCTAGTAACGCAACATAACCGACACACGCAAACTTACATACAACCGTCATTTTTCAATATATTCGCTTCTTTCCCAACCAGTTTTGCTATAAACTACTTAAACCGTATATTAAAAGAATAAGGCTATTCGCAGCTATCTATTGCTTATTTCTATATTAATTTTAAAGGTTTTATTATAGAGATATTTAAGTTAAAAGTGTAATTTTAATAATATACCTCGTTATTTTTCTAATATATTTACTTTTTTCCCTACTAGTTTTGCTATAGATTACTTAAACTATATATTAAAAGAAAAAGGCTATTTATAGCTATTTATTACTTATTTCTATATTAATTCTAAAGGTTTTATTATAAAGATATTTAAGTTAAAAGTATAATTTTAATAAATCTTTAAAATTTTAGAAAGGGGGGGTATTTTTAAAAATTCTTTTATATATACTAGCTATAGCCCTATAAAAGTGGCCAGAAACCTTAAAAATATACCCCTTTAAATATATAATTATTAATCTTACTTTAATAAATTTAAGCTATATATAAAAAGAAAAAGCGGAATTACAGCTATCTACTTATATTTTCCTTAAAATTTTTAAACCTTTTAATCTTAAGAAATATCCAAATATAGTTTAAAATAATAAGGTGTATGCAATTTCGTATATATCGGTTATATTGCGTTACTAGCGTGGTTTTAGAACGATTGATTGCATATGAGAGTACGTCCTGTTAAGTCAGTTGGCCGTCCATCAACACGGCTTCGGCTATTCGATTTCCGTCCCAGGTGCATTTTCTCTTCGCAGACACATGCATTCTACACACTACATCGGATATTGGGTGCCTCAGCGCCAATGATTGCGCGTTGTGTCGAGAGAGACCATGCGCCTCATGTGTTAGCTCCTGTGCCGCTTGAGCATAGGAGGTGCGCCATTCCTGTTCGTGAAGACCAACGATACCCACCCACGCTGTCTAGCCATGCTGACTTCGTATCTATCTAGGCTGCTCGTGGCTTATCAGCCAGCCTGCTTGTGCTACCAGCACCTGGGGGCAAACCTTGGGCGAATGGTCAACAATGGTTGGACTTGCATCAAATCAACACCCCTTCAGATGGGCCTGACAGCAACAGTGGTCACTTCAATTTTAACAAAGACTGTTGCAAAAGGATGCGTGCTTATTTTGTGACCTAGGAGAGAGATGACACAACCACGCATGCGCCGGTGAGAACACCTGTAGTCATCAAGCCTTCCGCCTCAATCTCAACATGGAGCAATACCGGATGCGCTGCCCGTGCCCCAGAGACTGTCGGAGTCTGGCATATATTGGCCGCCTACATGATTGCATCTGGCCGCGACTGGACCAGGATCCTGACGACTTCTTTGACGTGGCCGAGTCCGCCACGGCCAAGGCGACCATGTTCTTTTCCCGTAGGGACACGAAGGCACTATTCAAGGAGAACATCCGGGATTGCGCCGAATGCAAGAATGACCCATCGGCTGCCTTAAATTTGCTGCATTACGAAAGGCACATAACCAATCCAGACGAATGGAATTGGCTTCTGGTGGCCGCGCTTGTTTACCTGGGCCAGCTGGATCTGGTACACAGATGGATTCGATACCCATTTGAAGAATGCCTTTACTCTGGTAGAAGACCCGTTCCATACACCATGAGCTCTTTTGGAAAGCCTACAGGCAGACTATGGACATGTTCTTCCCCATGGAGATCAAACTCAGTATCAACGGCAGACCAGAGGAAAATTGCCTCCCCGTCAGCCAACGTTTCCCATATCTTGACGAGCCGGGCAGCATTCCCTCAGGCAGTTCGGGTAGCTTGGTAACGCGCTTTCTCATACCTGAGGAATACCTTCATGGGGGGTTCCAGAGAATGATGAAAACCAAGTATGCTAGTTCCGTGGAGAATGACGAGCGTGGCCAGAAGATAGGAGCTGGAGGAAGAACACTTTTTGCCTCACGGCTGACCCCCATTTAGTACCGTCTCGTCCGAAAGGTCGTCGTCCGCAAGAGTCTCAAAGATATGGAGCACATCACACTCCGCATGATTTCTTCACGTCAGGATCAGGGGAACCTCATCAATCTGATGGCTTTGTACGAGTGGCGCAACCAAATCCACTTCATCTTTCCATTCGTCGAAAAACATACCTTGAAAAGGTGCTGCTGGATGAGTGGGTGTTCCCTGGGCCCTCGAATGTTAAGATACCCGCAGATCACGGTCTATGGGGCCAGATGACAGGCGTTTGTGAAGCGCTCAAGACTATCCATTTCGATCCCAGGAGCCCCTGGGGCTCGGAGCAAGTCATAGCTTTCCACTTCGACTTGAAGCCGGCTAATCCACTTGTCACGGCAGATGGCATTGTGAAAACCACCGATTTTAGGTACTCGATGATACAGATTATGCTTCCCGAAGAGGAAAAGAAGAGCTTCTACAGAGGTGGAGATCCTGTCTACAGGGCACCGGAGTCGACTCCAGACAGCGAGCAAGTGAGGGAAGCTAGTGAAATCAGGAGCCATGCGTCATACAGTCAGTACTACAGGGAGGAACTACCACGGAACCAGGTTTTCCTAAACTACGAAGTATGGCAGCTGCATGTATCATGATTGAGGTCATGATATGGATCACCGGGAAAGACCAGCCAGACGAGAAAGGACATGCCATCAAAACCGGCAAGCGAAGAGGGACGAAGATGGACGCCGCCTTTTTCACCACAAAGGATGAGTTGGATGGCAAAAAGACTCGATCATTGAAGACGTTTGGGTCCGAGAAACTCAGCTCGCTCCAGTCAATCGACACAGAAGATGTCATCGTGAAAGAGTACAAGAAAAGAATTGTAAACATTCCGCGTGGTATGTTCAGCATTGACCCTGCCAAGCGTCATCACTCCCATAATGTCTTGAGGCAACTGGAAGAAGTCGAGCAGAAGTACAGAATGAGCAGGCAGAGGCCTGGTGATCGGGTGTCTCAAAGATCAGAGCCTACTCCCCAAAGAATTCTCACGAGATTGGATGGCAATACGAAGGGAAACTTCGCTCATTTCTTGAGATGTAAGCAAGCCTGTAGATCCTGTTGATACCATCATTACTTCAGGCTTTTCCTTGCTGACTTCAGGTCCAGGCAAGACGTCCGTGTTGGAAACGAGACGACGACAGAGTGCGCCTGCATGTTCCGAGTACTGTACAGTTCAGGAACTTTGCTCGTTTGTTACCGAGTCGAGGAGGAATATGCACCAGATACGATGCTCTCAAACCCTCGAGAGTGGGAACGTGAGTTGGAAGGCCGCTCTTCGACAAGGTGTATCGCTAATTCGAGCGTCAGTTGATATGGCGAAAGATTATATCATCCCGAACTACCTGTATCGCCAACCTGATGGCAGATTCGTCTACAAGGTCTCCTCAGGTGACAGAACACACGAGATCCAGTCGTTCACTTTCGCGTCTAGAGAGGGTGGGTTATCGCCAAGGTGATAGGTCGTTTCTCAAAGCTGACTGCAATAGATGCCCATAGGTTTCAACACGCACTTAGGCCAGTTCCGACTGTCTCGGAGTTTAGCAGCTGTTCAGGGACATTACATCCTTCGGTGCGGCTGATGGACTTACACTGTATGTCCAAACCATCGCCCATATCGAGTTAAACTGGGGACCAAAGTGTTTGGTCAGCCATCGTTGAAGCACTGCCTCCTCGACTTCGTAGCCGATCTGGGTTGTGGTGGTCATCCTGTCTCTGGACAGCAAATAATAAAGGTCCTGCAAAGCTAGCCTCTTTGCTGCCTGGCCACGCACGCATGCCATGGAACTGGAGTCGCACACCGAAAAGCATCTCTCTGAATTCGGCAAGGATCTCGCCCGGGAGCTCTCCGCGGCTAATCAGTCGGGCGGACACTATTGCTTTGTGTGTTACCGCCTCAATGTTCAGCCTCGGCCATAAATCTCCTCACGGTATCTACACCATCAGCCCGCATCCTCGGGAGCCTCATCATGACACATAAGTGCAAACCAAGTGCGCGGGCTGGGAACATAGCCCAACATCGTCATCCCTGAAACCCAGTACAATCGCACAGAGCGCTCCGCTGGAACTCTGTGGAGCCAGGATCAGACTCTCAGGGATCCAGGACGCAAGGGTAGGCCGATGAATTTACAGGCATTGTTTGGTTAATGTAAATTTTCGCCGATTCGTCTCGGTGTGTTCTGAACACCTGCTTTGCTTCCTTCCAACCAGCGCCAATCACCCTTGGGAAATGCCTTCCCACGATCATATGGATGGCAATGGGCACAATGGTTCAGGTCTCAAAGCCCTGCTGTTGGTGCTATTTGGTTTCGAAGCATGGGAGAATGCAACCTTCGGAAGTATCGCACTAGGTGGCGCACAGCCGTGTTGATATATCTAGCGTTGAGGCGACATGGCAGGTGGCAGGGGAGATCCCCCAGCGTAAGGGCGACAAGAACATGCTTCGGCAAGGCTTGATGACAGCAGTGATGCTGGTAGGGATCCTCTACCTAAGTCCCGTTGCTGTCTTTGTGTGTTATTTTCCACCCCTTCGGATGCCATGATACTGATATGTCCACCAGCTTGACGCATTCTCATACAGTGATAATTTGCAAACTGCTGTCAGATCACCAATACTATCGTCAGATGATGCTTGAAATGCAATAGGAAAATCATCTTGCTGGCGTTGTCGCTAGTTTTGAACTGCATGAGTTGTATTGTAGTGAACTGGCCTACTAAGAGCTGGGTAGAGAGGATTGATAATCATCACAAAGAGCTGAGGTAGAGAGCCAAAGAATAGCCATGATTACCCACAATAACCTTGTATGTATTTCGTATCATTCATTAGACATATCCTCATGAGCTGCAAACACGAGAACCCTCCCTATCTACCGTGCCCCCGTACTTTCCTTCCCATTAGGGGGCCCCATCAGATACAGCCGGCCTCTATGCGTCTGTCTCGCCCGACCTGCCTTATAGGGCGGGCAAAGTGTCCGGCCTCATGCCCTCAAATCCGACACCCAGGTGGGCGTCGAAGGACAAGGAGGAGCGGATGCTATGATAAACCAAGCCTTCGAAACGCAAAAACAAGGAGATCCATATGCCATGCCGTCATCCATTCCAAAACTCCAAATGATTTGATGAGCTCACGCAACTTTTATGAGTTGTTGTTTCCCTCCCCGACTCCACGCGATTGAGCAGCCATGCCCACCCATCCTCACTCGAAGCCGTCTTTCGACTTGCTTCCAGATGCGGTGGCCAGAAGCTCAACTGCAATATTCGAGAGCCACCACTTCCTTCGTCATCCGCTGCTTCAAATCTCCAAACAGCTCAGCCCATTTCTCATCCTTCCACTAAGGGGCAGCAGATAGTGGCCCGTCGAGCATGAAGTCCAGCTTCGGCATCTCCAGCCGTGGCGGAGGCTCCTCAAGCACTTTCTTCTTTGCTCCTCCAGCAGCTGCAGCAGCTCCAGCAGCAGGCTTCTTGGGTGATGAGCTGCGTGACTCGGCAGGTGGGCCGAATCGCACATCTCTGACGTCCCAGCCATCGTCCGCTGCCGCTGCGACCCAGTTGCGGAGAGCATCGTGCACGGCAGGGTAGAACTTCTCCTTGCAGAGGCGCAAGCTACCTCCAAGACAACGCTCCCAGCCAGAGATGCGAAACTGCTCCCGAAGAGCATTTCTCTCGGCTTGTGTTGGCGTACACGCCAAAATGGCATTGATGATGTCAAGGTGCGATGCTAGGTAATTCGTGGCATCCCATTCCACGCCACCCACATATGGCGCAGCTGGGACAGGAGGCCGCTCCTGTGGGAAGTGACGTGTCATATAGGCGTACGGGTCCGTACTAGTTGCTGTGCTGGTCCTTTGTTCGGTCCTGGGAGGTGTGGCTGTGTCGATGTTGTTGGCTGTGGTCCGAATGTCCTCGGACGACTTGTGCCCCGCTGGCAAGGCGACGACATTGAGCTGGTGGAGGAAGATCCAGAAGACTTCCTTCGTAACATTGACGACCTCTTTGTTCCACACACGATAGGGTCGCTCTCGCCTCATACCGAGAACAAAATCGACTGGCCGTTCGTCTTCCTTGGCCTGTGGATCGCGGAGGTAAGATAACACAGTTCTGGCCCTTGTCACCCGCTCCTGAGGGGTGCCGCTTTGAATGTATGTGAAAAGGACGGAGGTGATTATGTTTCGTGTGGTAAACTCGCTGGGCCCTTTCTTCTCCGGATCAAATACCATGCCGATTAGGGCTGGAAACAGTGTGTCTTGAATAGAGTGGAGATACTGCAAGGCCAAAGCGGTCGTGCATAATGCCTTCAAACAAAGCAGATTCTCATGGAGTAAAGCATCCTCATGCTCCTCTCTGTAAAGCCGTGAAATTAGCCACGGTATCTCTAGTAGAATATTTGGCAAACTCACCTCCACTCAACCTCCATGATGCGGTTGAGCAAACCGACGATTTCCTTCATACCGCCTTGTCTCACGAAATCTTCGGTCCATGCGACCCGCTCATTCCGGAGCAACAGACGTAGTTTGTGGAGCTTGCCAACTTCCACGGACTGTGGCTTCTGCACCTTGCCGAGATAGTTCACAAAGTCAGAGGGTTGCTGACCGGTGATCTTCGCAATGATGCCATTGCCAGCATGTGAGCCGCCTGAGGAGGAAGGCCTTTCGCTGACGACACTATCCGCAGACTTGTTCCTGGTGTGTCCTCTGATGGATGGCGCATCCTTTTTCTTGCCCTTGGACGGCGAGGTCCCAATTTTCCAGCTGTTTCGTGATAGCGTGAAAGTCCTGCCACGAGATTGCTTCTTCTCGTTATCGCGTACAGATGCATTGCCGATACCCATTGCAGAATCGTCACTGTCGTTGGTCGGCGGCCGAACCAGATTTTTCCCCTCATTTTCCGCCCAGTCCTGTCTAATGAACTCCATCTTGATCGTATCTGTCAAACTTCGCATCTTGTGCCTCTGATTTTCTGGGATGTTCCGCCGATCGAGCATAGCCTCCAAGTGCTTGTCGATTTCTTTGGGGTCAATATAGGGCTCGCTAGCATCCTGTGGTGGCGGCGTAGGTGATTTTGAGTGCCGTCCGCCCCTATTTGTGAAGGCCGACAAGACTCTGTTCCGTGACTTAGACCGCCCTTTGGCCCGTGTCGAGTCGCGATTGGCATCGTTGGGCTCGTCAGTCCTCGTCCGACCACGACACTCTCTCCTGTCGTCCGTCTGAGCAGTGTCGGCCTTGGGGAGGTACTGAGGCTGAAACGACTTAGGTCTCTGCTTCTGTCCAGGCACTCCATTCGACAGAGATGGACGAAGCGAGTGGTTGAGGTTCAAGAGACTGGCCGAGGCGAAGGGGTCGGCAGGCGACTCGTAAGGGGAGCTGGGGACCGAAACTGCTTGACCAAAGCCTCTGCTGCGCATCTGGGCGAAGATTGGGGTCTGGGGAGAGTCGGATGCGCTTGGATCCGAGGGTTTCCTGTTTTCTTTGTTCCTGGCTTGCTGATCCAAGTCCAGCTTCAAGTTCTTGTTCGACCTCGGGCGAGACAATAGACCAACAATATTCGTGGAGGACCTGGTCTTCTTGGGCGGTGAAGGGTCTCTGGTGCCTTTGTCCTTGTAGAACCTGGAGAAAGTACCCAACCCAGATTTGGTGGGAGACGCTGGCGGTCGTAGTCTGTCGTTGTCGGTGGTGGTTGTATTGGTGTTGACGCCGTCTCGGTCCACCCTGGTTGATGAGTGCCCCGACTCAGAAGCTTGACTGTCAATTGCCAGGTTCGGGAACGCCATGGAGATTTCCTTGTGACTCTCACCACTGTTACTTCCTTCGTGACTCTGGGTGCTCTGCGTCGGAGTAGGATTGAGTGGGTTAGAAAGGAGATTGACGCCGTCAGAATTGTTGCGCCTATGGAGGAATGACCGCAGGCCGCCCGTAGGTTTGTTCTGTTCGAATTGCTGTCGCCGCTCTGAGAAGTTATAGTCCCCCTTGTGGATAGCAGCCATGCTGTCTCAAGGACAGGTTCTTGAGGAATGAAGAGGCTGAGATCAATTCATATGAGGAGGGCAAGAATGCAGAATAGTAGAACGGGGCAGGACGGGACGGGACAGTGATGCGATGCGATGCGATGCAGCTGATATGGCAGCGATAACGCTTGACTGCGATGCTGTTTGCGGATACTATGTGGCAGATGCTCATGCCATTGCCGTCGCGGCAGGATCGAAAGAAGTGAATTCAAGTCAAGTCAATACAATAATCCAAAGCTGGGCGACAAAAACATGCCCAGTAAGCAAGCTTGTAGTGTGTGTGTGTGTTGGGTGTAGTAGACTCAGGTGTCGGTGTGGGGAATCACGACGCGCCGGAAGGATGTCAATTGATATTGAGAGGGAGAGAGCAGCAATCAATAGGATCAGTAGCGCTTCCGGATGGGGACGGTCAATTCATCAAGAAGGGCAAGTGCAGGAACAAGAGCAAGGTAGGCATCCACTCTGCACCTGCACGTCCGCGCTGCCCGTTTTCCACAATCCGCCCCAAATAAAAAAAGCCCGTCCCTGTTGCCGCAGCGACGGGGGCGCACCACCCACTCCACTGGCCGAGCTTGCGCAGTCCCGTTCTACCTGGTAGCGCACAGCACCGCAGCAGTAGGATGGCTGGGTAGACATGCCTGGGCAGAGCTTCGTTGTTATCCAGTCCTTATCTCCAGCCACCGCAAGCGTAGACGGTGGGCTGTTAGTGGATGCTACCCCACAGCGTTCCTGTCAACCGGGGACTGCCCACTCCCACTCATTCTGACCAATGCTCCAAGGCCTGTGACTTCATCCTCCCCCGACCCCTCGCCAGCAAGAACAAATACACACACTTGCGCAAAGTTGGTTGGAACAAGAAGGAAGCCGCTGAAGATCTGATGCTGTTTCCAACCTTCCAATCTAAATCAAGCCTTGCCCAATCTCCGAATTGATTACTATGATGTCGAGCGCTGTTTCAGGAGCTTGCAGAGCCTCCTTGGGCCCTGGCTGCCGCTGTTCTGTGACGCGTTCTCATTTTAACGGGGCCTGGGGGATCCAGACGGTCGGCTGTGCCGTTTAAACGTGGTGAAAGTCGACGCGGTACCTGATCAATGACGATCCTGAGTCAGCCTGTTCCCAGCCACCCGGTATGGACAGCCCACACGCGACTATAGTCTAACGATGCACCGTCACCGCCTATGTCGACAAACCCACGCGGCTAGAAACCCCACGATGGTCACGATGGTGAGTTGCAGCTGAACTTCCAGATGGGTTCTTTCTTTCTTATGGGGTCGCGTCGTGTCATTGATCATCCTTCGCGTGGCCCTCGCGCGCAGCGTTTTCCCATCAGGTCAATCCTTCCAAGGCTCTTCTTGTGCAGTGCCCTGTGGGGTACATCCCAACGAAGCTTGGCCCTCACCAGAGTGGAACAATATGGACCAACAGGTGGCACCTGTTCGTCTCCAGATTCTTCGTGTGCTATTTCGGTCGGTCACCGCGGTTTTGAGTTTTCTCCGCTGCAGCTTACCGACTTCACTGGTCTCCTGGTGCGAAACCGAGCCATGCCTCATTGGTGATATCCTATGTCTCATAGTACCGTACTGGTTCAATGGAAGCCAGGCCAGAACAGAGGTGAAGAGGTACGAGCCTTCAAAGCCCCTCAAATGCATATGTAAGATACATGGGAAAGAACCCTGATGATCGTCACACGCCCAACCTCCCGGGTCATTAAACTTTCGTGTCCAGAGCCTATGCGGATTTGGTATTCTCAATTGAATATCCCTATTATACACCACACCAGCTCAGGGGCGTTGTTCAGGGTGGCCTCGTCAAACTTTATGAGCTGCTACCACCCGCCTGGGCCTGTGAGCCGCTGCCACCATCGGCAGCGCCATTCAAAGCAGAACTGCTACTCTTCTTCGTTGCCACTGTAATTATGTTATTAGATGATCTACAGTCCCTGGAAGCAAGGATGATGAATAACGAAGCGCGATGTTTTCACGATTGATCTCGTGGGTGGGACCAGTCACTTACTAGCTCTCTGCCACTCCGGTATTTTCACTGTAGCAGCCGATATGCCACTGCTAAACGGCGAGCTCCGCCCTGTGCTTGCCGCGTAATCCTGTACAGATGGCCCACTACTCGGCTTAGGTGTTTCCTCATTGCCGGCATGGCCATTACTCGCTCCGTTGCTGGATGTCGCCGGCGCCGGCGTAGAAGTAGTAGCAGGGGCGGGTACCGATGGGCGGTTGAAGATGGGGTTTGTGGATGTTGATGGCTGCTGACTGGTCATCCGCTGGCTGATTATAGTCTTGAGGCTCTTCAATTCTGAGTTGATCTCTTGGAGTCTCGTGTCGGTCAGGCTTTTCTGTGCGTCCAGAGCTTTAGGCACGGAGTCCTTTAGACCATGGACGTCATCCCGGACGCGTTGAGCCTCATCTTCTCTCCTTCTGTTGGAGGACTTGAGGTCGCTAATTACGGTTTCGAGTTCAGACAGCGCATTGTTCAGCTTCTCGTTTCGTTGCTCTTCGGCGGCCTTGAGCTCCTCGGTGTCTCTGGAGAGCTGTTCTACAAGCAAGAAAGCCTTCTCGAACTGCTCGTCGATCGACTTCTTATCGGACTCGAGGCGTTCTGGCGTCGGTGGCGCAACGAGTGGGTAGACATAGCGCTGTTCACTTGTCAGTCCCATTGTCTCTTAGGTTCCCTGGCGAGCATTCATACCTTGCCCAAGGCGTATAGACCATAGCCTACACCACCAACCACCGTAGCCATGATGAACCAGTCCCTCCAGTCCCTCCTGGGCACCGGAGGGGGTGGTTGCTGCCATCCGTACGGCGGATATCCTCCATAGTATGCTGGCTGCTGCCCTGGTACTGCGCCAGGAGGCGGTGCGGCGTACGACGGGGCGGGTCCGGGCTCAGGTCCAGCGCGAGAGAGGGCGGCATGGACTTCCTCCTCAGTAAGGTTCTTGGCTTTGAGAAATGCCACCCGGTTCTCAACTGGCGACGCCGCGACGCTGGGGTCTTGAAGGACTGTCGGGAGTTGCTGGGTCAGCGATGTAAGGGGGCAAATCTATGCGGCTCGTCGTGAACACTTACACTGGGCCTGCGTGACGTCGTTAGCATATGGACTGAGTGGCTGGGGAATCTCGGAACAAGACTTACTGCAGAGGCCACGAGGTCCTCGCGAATCGTCATGATGGGCAGACTATACGGACTGCTTCATGACTTCACGACGACATGACAGAGGAACAGTCGTTGGCTTGGGATCCGATGCCGATGGAGGACCTGTGATCAGCCGTCGAATAAATCGCCGAAGCCGAGGTACAATCGGACACGCTGCGGGCAAGGCAACTCTTGGCATTAACTGATTTGCTGCTAAGCGCTGGCGACAGGCGACAAGCGATACCCAACCCCTAACTCCAACTTGGGCTCGAACCCCCTCCCCCTGCAACCCTCCTTCCCCACCTCCTAGGCCAACAGCTGCAATAACCCTCCTTAGGCGTGCCCGCCTCCACAGGGGACCGACTATCGCTGCTGATTGGATCATCACTCATTGTTTTTCTGGCGTCCTGGCAACACGCAGCTCGAACTTGGGCCCCACGGCGCTGGAGAAAGCCACAGGCCTGGGAATGTTTGGCGCATACAAATGACCCTGCAGGCCGTTGATGCTGCTTTGCTCTCTCAAATCTGTTCTCACGACTTGACATCATAGTTCAATTTCATTTTGGTATCAAATCCCCATCATCATTCAGCACGCCGCAACATCCAAAATGTCGCAAGATACTGGTCTGTGGAGTGTGCGCCGCCCAAGAGAGGTCAGACCAGGACCCTTCCAAACAGCACCTTCTTTTACCCACTCGCGCCCGCCCGACTTTGCCCTCCTCTTCCTCAACAACAACACCGCCCGGCCAGCCCCCTTCACACCTGTAACTATACTGTATTATCACCACGTTATACTGACTACGATCTTGTCGCGCAGACTCTTGGGGGCATTAGCCACAACACTGCCATCCCGCACCCCACCTCCGCGATGAAGCGATCGCAATCTTCCTTCGGCGGCGCGCCGTATTCGTCGAGCCACTCTCGCTCTGTCTCGGGATCTAGGCAGTCCCTGGCCTTGTCGAGGCCACCCCAGCCCATGTTCGCGCGCTCCTCGTCCGGAGGCAATCTGGCAGATTCCGGCGCATCATCAGTCAAGCGCATGTCGTACCAGCCCCAAAGCACAAGCACGCTCAAGTCGTACACGCCTTCAAACATACCGCAGCGCGCATCCAGCGGAGCCGAGCGGAGGAGCAGTGTCTACCGTGCGAGACCTTCCACCAATACCCACATAGGGAGCCACCAGAGTTTCTTCCAACAAGCGCCACAGCCTGCGGGTGTACCACGCGACCCGCGGCCTCTGAGAGACCGAGCGTACCAGGCGAGGATTGGACAAGAGTTGCTAGACTACCTCGCTCAGAACAATTTTGAGATGGAGATGAACTACTCTCTTTCGCCAAATGTCATGAAGTCTCCGACCCAGAAGGACTTTGTCTACATGTTTCAGTGGCTGTACCACCGCATCGACCCGAGCTACAAGTTCCTGAAAAACATTGACCAAGAGGTCCCACCCTTGCTGAAACAGCTCCGCTATCCCTACGAGAGGAGCATTACCAAGAGCCAGATTGCTGCTGTGGGTGGACAAAATTGGTACACGTTTCTGGGAATATTACACTGGATGCTGCAGCTGGCGCAAATGTTGGATGCATATTCGGCCAATCGCTACGAGGAGGCATGTGCTGAGGCCGGGGTCGACGTGACTGGTGACCACATCATCTTCGACTTCCTGAGCAAGGCTTACAGGAATTGGCTCGATATGGATGATGACATAGGCGACGAGGAGGCAGAGAAGGTCCTGGCGCCACACGTGCAGCAGATGGCTGAGGCGTTTGAGGGGTCGAATTCAAAGTACCAACAGGAGCTGCAGATGCTCGAAAGCGAGAATCAACGGCTTCAACGTGAAGTTGAAGCCCTGGAGAAAGCAACACCTGATCCAGCGGATCTTGACCACAACCACCGGATCATGGAGGAGGACCGGGTAAAGTTCGAGGAGTACAACACATTGGCCATGCAACGATCAGAGAAGTACGAGAGCCGTATACAAGTCCTTCGAGAGGAGCTCGAAAAGATGATGCAAGAGCTGCACGATGCTGAAGAGGAGCGGAGAGGCCTTCAGAAAGTAGTCGACGACCAGGGCATAAGCATGGCGGATATCGACCGCATGACTTCGGAACGGGAACGACTGCAGAAAGGTATCGAGTCGGCCAGTCAGCGCTTGAATGAGGTCAAGAAGAAGGTCGCGGAAAAAGAGGTCGAGGCTAGCAGGAGACTCGACAATCTCGAGCGCACAGTTGACCGCTACAACACGTTGGCTTACCAGATCGGCCTCATACCCGCGACCTCCGTCAACGCCAAAGGCAAGGATTATGAGCTGAAGGTCACAGTCAATGAAGGACCCAATTTCACAGCATCACAACTTAAGGGCTCTTTTGGTGATGCCTTCGAAAACGAGCGTCTCCTCGCCGACCCTCACACAGGCTACCAGCCTGCGCACATCCTCAACCTCGACCTCCGAGGTCAAGTTAAGAACGCCTTTCTCTCTTTGCGAAAGGAGATCTCGGAGCGCCGCAGCCACTCCATGGACACGATGATGAAGGACCACGAGCTGCTGGACAATATCAAGGAGGCGATGGAAGACAAGCGAAACGAGGTGGAGTCACTGGAACACCGGGTCCGCGCGGCCGAGGAGGAACACGAGAAGACCAAGGAGGTCACCAACACGCAGCGTATGGCCTCGGACACACAGATCGAGAAGATGGAGAAGGAGCTTGCCAAGATGCGATCCAACCTGTCGGAGAGCGTGCAGCTGATGGAACAGAGGGAGATGAATGTCAACATTGAGTAAGTAACGGCACCACAAGAAGGGTTGATGGTGCTGCCTGGATTATTTGCTGACTTCGACACGCAGATACGAGCAGCTCACCATCCGAGCGAATGCCTTGAGAGAGGAGCTCCATACAGAGATCACGCGCATGCTCAACGATGTCATCAAATTCAAGATGCACGTTCAGAAGAGCATGGAGGACTACGAGGGCTTCGTTACGGACGAGCTTGAGAAGGAGCTCGCGAGTGAGTCGATGCCCGAGGACAGGGACGATGATGAATAGCACATTTCGTTAGTGATGATGATTTTCTGGTGTTTCTGGCGTTCAGGAGGATTTATGGCGTACCATAGGCAGGATGTCTATGCGAGGGAAGGGGAGCATTTGGTTTTAAGAAGCAGGAGTACGACATGATGATACCAACCTCTGGGCGAGAATTTGTATGGATACCGCTCTGATATTGTATTTACGCGATGTAATGAAGCTCACGACGTTCCCCGGGGCATTTCAGTTTCCCTTACAGTAGATGTGCCTGTTGAGAATCAAGGGGATGATCGCGTTGTTTCCACCTGCAGCGACGCCCATTGTATTTTCCACGCTTGGTCTCCACCCATGGCTAGAATTACATACCAGCGAATAATCACTGTCACGTACGCAATCACCATGAATAAACTCTGCCGTCATTCACCAGCGACTGCTTCCCGCAGCTGCTTATCAGCACTCATGGAGACCATGGTGGACGGCTAAAAGTCTCAGGACAAGCTTTGGTATGCCTTATTGAGGCACCATAAACAAGCGTAAGCAGACTTTCAAACAATCATTCTCAGTTCGAATTCAGGTTTTAGATACCTGAAATAGCCAGGCCGCCGAACACATACTTAGGCACTGTAGGTATCTAGCTAGCTGTCTGTGCAGCATAAAAGGCAGCAGCTCGACTTCCAGCCTTCGATTGGCTTTTCTGTTTTTCGAACTTCGGGAACAACACACCGCGGAGCACAGCAAGACTCGACCTACCCCGATCTCAGTTGCGTTGACCCCTCCAGCGAGGTCCGGCCACAAGTCGATCGCATTCCATCTCTCTGAGATCTCATCATGTCGCGTCGTGCTACTTTACCTCCCGACATTCGCCTCATTGTTTACAAGATCTATCTCGCAGACTATTTCGATGCGCCTGGAATCTGCAATTTGCCTGCGCGGCGGATCCCGGATTCGCTGTCCTGGGATCGAGTCTCTTACACTTCGATGTGGCACAACATTCGACAAGCGGTAGTCGAGGTACCAGTCCCACCTCCTATGCTGGCTGAGCCGGGCGAGATGCGCTCTCATCTCTTGAAGTGGCTCGCCAGAGAGAAGGGCATTTGGCCGGATGAAGGTGCCCCAGCATTGAAGTTTCCATCCCGAGATTATCTTCCCGAGCACGACTTTCTTTACCTCAGCCCTGACCAGCTACCCACATTCTCCAGACTTCTGAGCTCATTGGAGCAATTGGAGCCAATATCAGACCTTAGAGGTTCCTGCAGATTCCGAATCTCTCACTGGCGCCGGAGGTTACACGTAGAGACTAAAGTCGAAGGATTCTCTTGCACAAAAATCCGCCGAATTGCTTTGGCAGCTTGGATGCGCCACACTGAAGACTTTTTCTCCTTCCTCAAAGGTCTAGAGAACCTGCGTGATCTTCAAGAATTGGCATTTATCTTCGTGGAGTCCGAGCATGGAAAGCTCGAGGTTGTCGCGCCTAGGCCCGGGACGAACCACGCAGCCTACTCCATTGAGCGACTAAACGACAGCGACATTGCACACTTCCGCCAGGCAATCATCAATAGCATTGCGCAACTCGAGACGACCGTGCGACCCAAGCTTCCGTGGCCTCATACGAAAACTCTGAAGATCACTGCGTGTAAGATGATTCCCCCGACTTAGGATCGGAGGACGATCCCGCTGGATGGTGAGGCTCGAGATATTCCGAGACGTGGGACATCGGATTTTTGGTCAGGCTCTCGCTGGGTTGTCATTTTTGATCATTTTTGTGGCAGAAACATACTAGAGGACCCACATCACCAGAGGCATCTCCATTTTTTTCTTCGTCTCTGCGGTGACGGTATTGTTAGGTTGTCGTTGGGCTCTTGGTAGCTGCAAATTCGCTAGGTCGATGTTGGCACATGGGGTCTTTTCCATTTGGAATGTCATTTGATCGCCCAAGTCACATGTGCAATGCGGTCTGAAACTGGGAATTGGACAACACGCTAACCCTCCTCTTCCTCCCAAATACCGGCAAATAGCAACAAGATCAAGATTGTCGATGGGAACCAAAAGAAATTCTGTGCCTGGCAAGACAAGCAACTCAACCGTGAGAAGTTGATTCATTTGTCTCAACAACGTGCTCTTGTTCGCAATAATAATGCATGCGCGAAAGTCCATACAAAATACTGTACAATGAATTAAATCGTACACATATGTGACAAGAATTATTCCTCGCCCAAAAGATTGTGCAGATGTATTATTAAGTTTCACGGCAAGTAGAGGCATTTACTATTACTTTTCCAAATCCATGGATGTGCTCAGGGCAGCGATCCAGGCGCACAGCCTCGCTCTCATACACCACTTGAAAGTCTCCAAGATCCTGAGCGTGGTAACAGGATGTAAGTGCTCACGAGTGTTCAATACGAGCTTTCTCGCATTTCTTTTCAAATTCGGATTGTAATTCTTATAGGTCACGAGTAAGACCATGCAGTACGCATTGTGCTCCCTGTAACATGCGGGATTCACGGACCAAGCTATAGTCTAGGAGCTTATCATATCCCTCAGCACGTACCTCGGCTTGTCTATGAAGCTGAGACATGATTGATAACTAGATAATCCTGGAAACTGCCGCTGCGCACTCCGAGGCTCCGCGGACTGTGTAGGGGCCGTTATCTATACCCGTAGATCCAAGATGCACCTCGCCTGCACGTTATCTTGATTCTGTATGCGCGGCGCGTGCAATTTCCGAAAGTGGTTAAAGCGTCAAGTGTTGCATAGATCGCTATGATCTCCAAGCCTTGGTAGTATTCAGCTGGCCTTGGAATCTCGATGTATTCACAGTCTGTGGGCGTGAGAATGTTCCGCGCACTCGTCGAGGGGTCAACTTTTGATTGATTCCTACTGTAGCTTCAATTCCGCCCAAGATCTTGTCGCTGATTTGTGAAGTTGAGGGGCGAGAGGCCATCGTGAACTCGGGCCACATCCGTGTAATACTATTGGTCGGATTCGGATGCGTATTGTGCTGACAGCATAACACTGTCCAAGTCTCGATTGGGTTTGTCCAAGACAACAGAATTACTTGGGATCGATTGGGAGACACTGGCTAAAAAATTGCATGCACTCTACATGTTTGATTCTGCGAGTCGATACCTAGGTAGGCATGCTCAACTCTATTGATGCGCACTTGCTGGGCACTACAGCGCCTAAGAACCACCTTCTGTTAATCACATAGCCAATCGCCTCAGCCCACTTGGGGAACAAGCCGTCTTTGAGGATGCCCGTCATGCGCTCATAGTTCCTTACGGCTTTATCTTCATCTTCCGTCTCAAGCGCCCATTTGCCATCTGGACCGTAGACCATCCAATTACCCTGTCCAAACCTCTTCCAAGGATCATTGCCATGTGCGAAATTGATGGAGTCCGCTCCCAACTTTCGCGACAATTTCATCTCATCCTCGGTCATCTTTTCTTCCAGGGTCTGAAACACAAATACCAACTCAACCGCATGATTAACCAGTCCCTTGAACGAAGTCTCCAGCTGAGAGACCTGGTCGAAATGGTACCCATATGTCCTCTCCACTTTCGACGCATGCGCGTGTAAGAAGGTGTGGACCCAGAACAGAACCAGAACAGACCCTCGGTTGCCATTTTCTCGAACCTCAAATCAGGCTCTCCATGTGATAAATCACTTGATATACCGTACTTTTGTAGTATATCCACCCTTGACACGAGCTGGCAGGCATAGAGCACCTAGGTAGGCATATACTCAATCTGCCTGCTCTCAATGAACATATTTCGTTGAAACACTACCTAGGTATCTCCAATAAACGTTCCCAACCCGGTCTGTATAGAGTAGTACAATATCCGAGTCTGGCGTGATAGGGAGCCACGGGCAAATCAGACTGAGGTTAGAGCTTAGAGACACAATTATTCGAGAGCAAACTCAATGGCAGGGCTTCAATATGAGAGCAAGTGGACAGGGGAATTCCTATGGGACAGGAAATGCTAAATGCTTCTGCCCAGCACCTCCTAGCAGGTCATTTCCTTCCTTGAGACACTTGCCGATTCTCAGCTTCGGCGAAGAGGAGGGGATTCTCTGTCGTCTGGTAAGGGCTGAAAATCTAAAAATGTTCATTAATCGTTGCATCATACGCATCTGTTACCTCCTCAATTTCTTGGCTTCACGGGTGAGAGGACTACGCACTTGGTAATGTGTGGCCATGTCGAGCGCAGCTCCGACGCAGTTCACTCTGCCGGGCCGAACACTTGGATATGCGAGCTGCGCGCTACCTAGGTATGAGGATGGATCAAACAAATAGTAGCAGAGACTATCTGGCGTAATAGTTGGAGTGCGGAATAGCAATTGGGCAGGTGTTTAGTGCAGTGAGCTCTGCTTCAAAAGTCAAACTTGAGCTGACAAAAAATGTGATCTGACCATAGATGCATGTATTGTTTTCATATCGTCAATGGCTATTCTTACGAGATGGCTCAAGCTGTGAGAACAGGCTTTGGCCGGGAATCTGAAATAGCATAAGCCCAGCAACATTAATGTGATTCGAATATAACTATGTCTCTAGATCTGCGTGTGCTGATCGCCATTGTTCTCAAGCCTCAAATAATCATTTGCCCTCGTCCTCATGTAGTTCGTCATAGACTCCTATACTTGAATGTTGCTGTAGTCGTTTGATCGCCTACAGGGCTTTTTTGAGGGCTGGGGCACAGAATATTGCAATACTCCTGAGGACTTTGGCTAGATGGACATGGCCCGACCTTGTCAAGCAGCTAATTCTAGTGACAAGCCATGTGTTCCTGTATCGAGACACGCGTCCCCTTTAAAATGTCTGCGAGCGGCTTGGAGCGGCTTTCAGTCAACATTGAACTCAGGCTCCCAGCTGCCCAGAGGAGAGCCATTCTACTACCCAACTTGCAAAATATACAGACGTAACTGACCTTGAGGATTGTTTGCTAGGATACGAACATGACGATTATCGAGAGCCCAAGCCTTCGTCTGAAGCTTATTCCGTGAAACTTCACAGGGCGAAAAGCCCAAGACGCGCACCACATCGGGCCACACACAAGATATCAGAGGCTACAAGGAAAACACCGAGGCATTGCGAGTCGGATGACGGAACAATATGCGTCTCTGCGTTGTCAATGGAGTCTGACTAGGAAGAGGACGGGGCAGGTATCGACGGAGTCAGAGCCAAGGGGACAGGGCTGAGCGCGCAGTGTTGTCAATCGCCTCAACGCACCATCATACATTTTTCAAACCATTTCCCAGTGATGACCGCGACATTTGACAATGGAAAGGGCTGCACGTGAGGAGGTTGTCACACTCCCCTGTGACTATCGCCACGTTGTATAATCTTCATAAAGAAAACGGCTCCCGGAACGAACCATCGACTCGCGATGCAGACCTTATTCGGCTGCACGTGATAGCCAGACTTGGTCACAGGCAAACGCGAGCCCCGCGACACGAAGCCGGGCCCGGAGCATCTAGGCTCTCTACGCGACACGCTGCCGAAGACACGCCATCCAAGACGGTTTCGAGGGTAATTGACGTAGGCGCATGCTGCGCCACCGGCACGAGACGCATCAGTCTGTCATCGCAGAAGCACAGAGCAGAGATGCGATTGCTCAGCCCTAGGCTGAGGGGACCTTGTCTGTTTGTTTCAAGGGGTTCGACAGAGGTGGCCAGCTTGGCCTAGCTCAGCATCTCTGTGGCCAACCGCAACGTTTAGAGCAGAACCCACTGGGCCACTGGGGAAACAAAAAGCAGAGTAGTGTCTCGCGCTACGAGCTGTCAAAATCATCAGGGTCAGTCGACTTATCTTGGCTCTCCCTGCCTCCGAGAGGGCTCTCGAGGCCGGCGATTGGTCCTCCGGGCGTCGTCGCTAGGCAGGCTCGGCAACGTATGGGGGGGAGGGGGGTGGGGCCGGGGGGTTGTTGGCCTCTTTTGGGCTGGAGAGGTGTTCCACACACTGGGGTATTTCTCGAAGACGTCAGGATCGCGAGTATTCACCGAGCATCAGACGATCGATTTGTGTACGTCTTGAACTGGCAAACTGCCGATTGGTCGTGCCCGGCATGGTGTAGACGGTGATGAAGCACTCTGAATCCAACGCGCGGCTTATGGGAAGGATGTCCATTATCATAATTATCATCCTCCAACTTTGCCGCGGGGTCCAAACATAAGGCCGCACTTAGTTTCCCAGGCACGAGGTCTGAGCTTCGAGACTGGAGCCCGAGGTCGGATTGCGAGTCGCATCGGGCTCGAGTCAGGAGCCAGTTACAAGACAGACAGGCTGGAGTTGCGAGTTGACCGTAGCGCAGCGGTATCAGCATCCTTCGTAGTATACACGTGCTATGTGTATGACGGGTTGTAGCGGGATGAGCTGGTTGGACTTGCATATCCCAGTTGGCATGGTACACAGTATGCAGGTCAAGTAGGCGGTTGTGTTTGGACGGTCGTTAGGCGAAGCAGATCATTGCGACGCTGAAACGCGGATTGCTACCTCATCGACCAGTGCGACCGGGAGCACCCATCTATATGATCATCTTATCCTGCCGTCGCGAATAGAAAGTGAGGCTCTGGTGTTCCCAGGGTAGTAGGATTGGCTTGGCAGCTTGGGTGGGCTGAAGCGACGGTTTGGGACGGACGAGCAGCGGGTCAACGCGCATGAATTGTAAAGGCGTTGCACGCCGCAGCCGGACCGATTTGAATGACTCTTTGGTTGAACAGTTTGTTTCATTTGGAAAGCCAAGAACCGTACCTATGGTTGATGAGGGAGGGATGGGTTGTGTGTTGTGTGGTGTGGTGGGTTGTGGTGGGGTGGCCGAACAAAGGCATGGAAGTTTGGGTGGATACTGCTGGGTGTCGTCGTTTTTGCTTCCTAAGCGGTAGTATAGTCGCGATCGATCCGTGTCGTCGTTGAATGGGGGGCCCCTGTGGGCAGGGCACGTGGGCACGTACGCTGCACGGTAAGACGTGTGCTGCACTATCAGCCCAGGCCCGCTGGTCCGCCGTGTCGGTGCTAGTGCACAGTCCTTGGCCCAGGTGCCCAGGTACCCAGGTGCCCAGGTGCCCAGTTGCGGCTGGACCCGCGTAGCTACTAGTCCTAAAAGGGCGCCTGTCGCGACTGAGGTGCTCCAGTGCCTAATTTGCATCGGGTGATGACCGCCTTTGGTGATAGTCTATGAATCCGTTCGTCTCCAACTCTCTCCCATCCATGACAGCGACAGCCGCCACCGCCATCTCCTCTTCCCAGACACACCCTTGCCTTGCCAGTGCAGTGTTCATCAAACTGGCAGATGCGCTCTGCTCAAATCGTTCGAGTTCTTGTCGAATGACTTGGATTAAAAAAAAAAAGACACTGATCAACCCTGCCGCCGCAAGCGCATTGGCACCATCACGGCGGCCGCACCGTCTCATCTCTCGGGGAGCTAGACAGCATTCAGAGGCCAGCTTGCGAGCCTGTCACGTTTTGGACACCAGACGACACCCTCAATGCCCAGCAGCCTGACTCCAACAAAGCCTCATCATGTCTCCAGCTGGGCCGGGGCAGGCCATCCGGGATCTCGGGAAGGGGTCCAGCCTCCCGACACTACCCTGGGCACGCAAAACATCACGTCCCCGGTAGCTTGTTTCCCTTCGTTTCTAAGCTGCCCCAGGGCTGTCGGGCTGTCTAGTAATACATTACGAAGCCGCAGCTGCTATTCCTGACGACGCGTAGCCTCTACCGCTGCACACAGAGACCGTTGAAGAATAAATATGGGTGCCGGCATTTGATACACCACACTAAACCTCGACCTCACTAGCCGCATTGCCCTCGCATTCGGTCGGGCCGGGCTAGACACGCTTGCCACCCTGCGCTTCGGAGCAGGGTTGCCGAGGCACATTCCATCCATCCAGCAGACAGACCAGTCTACGGTAGCTCGAGGGTAGTCTACTACAACACAGCACGCGCTTGATTGACGTCGCCTTGTCATCGAGGGCCCTCCGACTGGTCCAGGTTCTCCAGGGGGCCGAGCCATCATCTCTCCTTTCCTTTCCTTTCCTTTCCTTTCCCTTTCGCCTCCTTTCCCACACTCACCAAATATTCCTCCCGTCTCTGCTTCCTGCAGTTTCACAACCCATATCCTCGAGGCGGTAAGGCTGGAGTGTACCGTGCACACAGTAAATCGCTGACACGCCCCCGACCCGCACCAAAATATTGGGGAAAAGAAATTCCCAGGAAGGGTGACCTTGCCTCCCAAAAGTGGACGGTAGATCGCACAAGTAGACTGACTACATGTGCATATGCACATGCACAGCGTACAGCCTACTCCCTGCTCGTCTCTTCTCAATCTCCCCACAGGGTCTTCGCCTGCTTCTCTACATTTCTTGCAGCAGCATAAATAAAGTTACACCTTGCTTCGCGTCCGACCTCCTCTGTTAGGACTCTTGTTGTATTGTTTCATTCTTCCCTTGCCCAACGCAGGGACATCCTGTCAGGCAACGGCAAGGAACCAGGCTTTGGCAAAGTGAAGACGAACCGGCCTCTTCTCACGGCGAACAGGCATTGCCTGTTGAGCTGCTCGGCCATACTATTCCTGGCCACCATTCATCACTCTTGTTATTGCTATATACCTGACCATCCTGTCCACTCTTCGGCCAGCCTCGCCGTCTCTCGCCATGTCTTCATACGAAAAGTCCAGCCCTCTCGACATGGACGCCGACAAGCTCAAAATGTACATGCAGATCTTGCCCAAGCTGCCTCTGATGGCGCGTGTGGTTTTGTTGCACGTTCTGCAGATGTCGCCGCCGAGTAAATATGTCGATATGAGGACCGAGTTGACAGTCGCCGTTATCCGGTCCTTCCTCAACCCCTCAAAGCCCACCACCATATCCTCAACCCAGAAGCTCCTCAACAAGGACCCCGGCGTCAAGGGGCGTATCTGGGTGGCCAAATACACTGCTCCCGCCCCAGGGGAGTCCAGTATCCGCGATGTTGTCGTCCGTGCCGTTGAGAACATGCGCCAGCCCAGCAGCAACGGCAGTCCGCCGCCACCGCTCAAGGGAGTTGAGTGGCCAGAGGCTGTCCCGGTCGAGGCCGAGTGGACAGGCTACCGAGCAGGCGCTACCGCCCAGTCTAGGCTGCCGCCCATCACGGAGGCTGAGAAGTACTCGGAGATGATGAAGGAGGTGAAGAGCCCGGCTACTATATTGTACTTCCACGGCGGCGCCTACTACCTGATGGACCCGGCCACCCATCGACCAGCAACAAAGAAGCTCGCAAAAATGACTGGTGGACGTTGCTACTCGGTACGGTATAGGCTGGCTCCGCAGAATCCCTTCCCGGCGGCACTCGTCGACGCGCTGCAGTCGTACCTGACCCTCCTGTACCCGCCATCAGGGGCGTTCCACGAGGCCGTCAAGGCGGAGCACGTGGTATTTTCAGGTGACAGGTAGGCATCTCCTGTTCCTCTCACGTCCATCTCTTTGGAAAAAGCGGTCAGGCTAACAGAAACACAGTGCTGGAGGCAACCTATGCATGGCCCTCACGCAGCTTCTGCTCGAGTTCCAACGGACCAACACGAAGATCCAATGGTGCGGCCAGGAGGTCACCGCACCCCTCCCTGCAGGCGTAGCCCTCAGCTCCCCGTGGCTGGATCTCACCCACTCCTCACCATCATGCAAGACCAACGCCCCCTTCGACTACCTCCCCATGCTCCAGGGCCTCGAGAAGATGGAGCGGCCGCCCTGCCCGGCGTGGCCCGCGAGCCCGCCAAGGAAGATGCTGTACTGCGCGGACGCCTTCATCGCGCACCCGCTGGCGTCGCTCGTCACGGCCAACAGCTGGGCGGGCTGCCCGCCGGTGTACATGTCGTGCGGGTGGGAGCTGCTCGCGGACGAGGACAAGTACATGGCGGTGCGGCTGCACTCGGACAAGGTGCCCATCGTGTTCGAGGAGTTCGAGGCGATGCCGCACTGCTTCCCCATGGTCTTCATGGAGACGCCCGTGTCGAGGCGCTGCTTCGACGCGTGGACGGGCTTCATCAGGGACGTGGTGGAGCACGGCCCGGGGAGCGTCGAGACGGGCTTCAGGACGCTCAAGGCCAAGACGCTCAAGGAGGCCGACATCGACCCGGCCAAGCTGAGCCCCTACACCGAGGCGGAGCTGCGCGAGAGGCTGAGGAACCTGGGCAAGGACAGGGCGCCCGCCAAGGCGCCGGCGGACGTGGCTGCGAAGCTGTGACGGGCTGCTTGGTAATTCTTTCCAAGGGCATCATCATCATTGCATGATTAATGGTTCACGACGGGGTAAAACGGAGGGGTATTTTGCATGGATTTTTGATCCGATTCCAAGACGGCTTTCTCAACCTTGATATACCCAGTATGAGAAGTGATAATTATCGGCGGATATAGTGATGGGATATTATAACAAGCATTTGCCTGCAGCTTCAAGCATATAATTCAGTATTTCAATAATGAAATGGACATTGAGCAGTAACAGGTCATTTGTGATGAATCAATCCAAACGCTAGAACATGCAGGTGCGTCGAAAAGATGAGGGTCGAAAACGAAGGCTAATGCAGCCTTGAGACACAACACATGGCACAATCATGCACGTCTGTCTATATTTGATTTGTAGACTTCTAGAAAAAGGAATCAAAAAAGTCCAGATGGTCAGGATCCGACCGGGGAGCACCAATGTGGGGTGCATCAGTGTTACTCGGAGCATTTATTCGAAAATCGCCCGGACTTCTTGTTGGCTCGCTACGTGAACCGGCCCCAGCTTGCCGAGAACCTGAACTTGTTTCTTGCTCTTGGCCACACCCCCCCCCCCCCCGGCGCCCCTCCCAAACGCAAGCAAACAATCCGACGGATCACCCGGAGCACATCCAACGTCGCCGATCAGTGTGTCTCACCCACACGCGACTGCCGACTAGCAGGGGACGGAAGGGAGCGTGTTTCAATCGGGACACAAGGCGGAGCTGGGGACTGGTGTGACGCAAACACGGGGAGTGAGAGAGAGAGAGAGTGTGTGTGTGTGTGTGTGAGAGTGAGAGGGCAAGCGAGCGAGAGAGAGAGAGAGAAAAGAGAGAATCTAGGGGCTAGGGCTCATCATCACCGTCACCCTCCCCAACAGCCCACTCACAACACTCGACACGATGGAGCGCCACCGCGCCCTGGTGCAGAAGATCTCGGCGTCGGTGCGGGCCTTCTACGCCGCCAAGGAGCCATACCGCATCTTCCACGGCAGCACAAACAGCACGCGGCCGCAGCCGCACGGCAAAACGCCAGTGGTCGACATCTCGGCCCTGCGCGACGTCTTGTCCGTGGACGCGGCGCGGCGCACGGCGCTGGTCGAGCCCAACGTGCCCATGGACCGGCTCGTCGAGGCGACGCTGAGGCACGGGCTCGTGCCGCCGGTGGTCATGGAGTTCCCCGGCATCACGGCCGGCGGCGGCTTCGCGGGCACGGCCGGCGAGTCGTCGTCGTTCCGCCACGGCTTCTTCGACGACACGGTCGCGTCCGTCGAGCTGGTCCTCCCCGACGGCGAGGTCGTCACCGCCGCGAACCCGAACAACACCGCCGCCGGGGCCGGGGGCAAACACGCCGACCTCTTCCGCGGCGCCGCCGGCGCGGTCGGCACCCTCGGCGTCACGACGCTGCTGGAGCTGAACCTCACCGCGGCGAAGAAGTTTGTGCGCACCCGCTACCGCCGCACGGGCAGCGTCGCCGAGGCCGTCGCCGCGGTGAGAGAGGAGACGGCGCGCGCAGAGAACGACTACGTCGACGGGATCCTCTTCTCCAAGGACCACGGCGTCGTCATCACGGGCCAGATGACGGACGAGAAGCCGGCCGCCGCGCCGGTGCGGACCTTCTCGCGCGCGCGCGACCCGTGGTTCTACATGCACGTGCAGGAGCGCACATCATCATCATCGTCGTCGTCATCTCCCCCGGACGACGAGTACATCCCGCTGGCCGAGTACCTGTTCCGGTACGACCGCGCCGGGTTCTGGGTCGGGCGCGCGGGCTGGACGTACTTCAAGCTGGTGCCCTTCAGCCGCCTGACGCGCTGGTTCCTCGACGACTTCCTGCACACGCGCATGCTGTACCGCGCGCTGCACGGCTCGGGCGAGAGCGCGCGCTTCATCGTGCAGGACGTCGCCATGCCCTTCTCCACGACCAGCAGCCTCGTCGACTACACGGCCGGCGAGCTCGGCATCTGGCCCCTGTGGCTGTGCCCCTTGAAGCGGCGCGCGCCGCCGACGTTCCACCCCTTCACCACGACGCCGGGGCGGGACAAGGACAAGGAGGAGGAGGACGACATGATGCTCAACGTCGGGGTGTGGGGCTGGGGCCCGTCGGACCACGGCGAGTTCGTGGCGGCGAACCGCGCCCTCGAGGCGAAAGTGCGCGAGCTGGGCGGCATGAAGTGGCTCTACGCGCACACCTACTACGACGAGCCCGAGTTCTGGGATATGTACGGTGGGCGGGGCTGGTACGACGCCCTGCGGCGCAAGTACAAGGCTGACGAGGCTGGCCTGCCCAGCGTCTACGACAAGGTCAAGGTGGACGTCGAAAGGAACAGGTCGCGCCGCAGCGGGCTGAAGGGCGTCTGGCCCTTCGGCGGCATCTACGGCATCTACAAGAGCATCCAGAGCAAGGACTACAAGCTGCACAGGAATGCTGGCTGGAAGTGGAAGGGGGAGGAATGAGACGAGGCGCAGGGACTCGTATGGACCACGTCTGCTTGATTAGGCGTATTAGATGAGATTCACGTATTGTGCACCGGTGCTGCACAACCTAATAGACTTAGACAAGGCGGCAGACCTCTCTGCCGGGGTTAGAACATCGGAAGTGTTGCATCACACATGGACCGAGGTGGGGATAGTAAAATGGGGTGAGTTACTGAATACTAATAAGTTCCAGTGCTCCCATAACGGGTCTATGCTCTAGTATAGATGCTATCCAAGAACAACCAGACGATCCCGTCGTATATACATGCTGGCCATATATCCGTCAACCGGCCATTCATGAGACTTTATTAATTAGTGCAGGCTGTTTGGCCTGCAGTTCGTCGCGCATCGCTAGTCGCCCAAAGCAATTGTAATCTGAATTTCTTTTGCGCCGGGGCCGTCTTTTTTCTCGCAGACGCCTCCCATTCTATGCGTGTTAGTTACTAAGACACCCGTCTGGATATCAAAAAGTGCAAAAGTCGTCTAAGCCTTGACGGAATATGACCGCTGGAACATGTCATTAACCTCCTCGAGGTAGTAGGTGCCGGGAACGATGGTCGAAGCATCGCCCGCAGGCTTGAAGTTCTTCTGCAGATGCGCCTTCTTGCGCAAATCACACAGCTAAGCAGACCTTGTTAGTACCTAGATCTCTCTCTAAATGGATAGACCACAAACTTACAGCATCGTATTGCTCGGGTGCCACCTTCCTCCTGGCCTCCAAGCGGGCGGGGAGGTTCAGAGTCTTGGAGATTTTCTCCGTGTTACCCACAACCTTGAAGGAGGTGAAGCTGGCAGCCAGACCGGAGCCGTAGCTGAAGAGGCCAACTCGCTTGCCCTCGAGGCTGGAGGCGGGTACGTGAGAGACCAAGCTGGCGAGACCGCCCCAGACGCTACCGCAGTACATGTTACCGCACAGAGTGGCCACCTGAATGGCGGGGTTGACACGCTCCTGGAACCTCTTCTTAGTGAGGGCCATGAAGGTCTTCTCGACGACCTTGTCGGTCAGAGACTTCTTGTAGTCCATATCCCTAATCTCCTTGGGCGCCTCGGCAAAAGCAGAGCTGTCAGGGTCGGCGAGGAAGTCATGGTACAGGAGACGAGCGTAAGACTTCTGGACCAGCTTGCACGTAGGAGCGTGGAAAGCCATGTAGTCGAAACGGTCAAGGGGGGTCTTGACGGGGCCGTCTGCGGCACCGTTGGCGTGACCGTTAGCAGCGCCGTTCTGCAGCTTCTTCTCCTTCTGGCAGTAGGAACGGTAAGCCGCGTCCAGAGCCTCAGTGTAGCAGTTGATGGAGTAGTGACCGTCGACATAAGGGTACTCGCTGGTCAGGTCGGGCTTGTAGAAGTCGTACACGTGCTGCATGTAGGAACCACGCAGACCGGGCTCAGCGACGATGGGCGCGTCGGGCCCAACGAGCATGGCAACACAGCCAGCACCACCTGATGGGCGGGCGTTACCCTTGGCGTACAGGGCAATGTCTCCTGCAACCACGATAGCATCCCGTCCGTCCCAGGCAGAGGACTCGACCCAGTTGACAGCGTTGAAGAAGGCGTTGGTGCCTCCGTAGCAGGCGTTGACGTTGTCAACACCCTCCAGGTCGGTGTTGTCGCCAAACAGCTGCATCAGGACGGACTTGACGGACTTGGACTTGTCCAGGATGGTCTCTGTGCCGACCTCGAGGCGGCCAATGGAGTTTGTGTCGATCTCGTACTTCTTGAGCAGGTTGGAAACGGCGGTCAGGGCGAAGGAGTAGATGTCTGGCCGCGAATCTGTCAGCAAACTGGTCCAAGATTTGCCTGGGTGCCTGCCCAAACATAGAACGCGGTATTGTGGGAGAAAAGGCTTACCTTCGCGGTCGTCGCAGAAGCTCATCTTGGTCTGGCCGAGACCAATTGTGTACTTGCCAGCACTGACACCGTCGAACGTCTCGAGCTCAGATTGCTCGACATACTATTTGGCACGAGAGGCTGTCAGCACGAGCCGGATCACAAGGCACGACGAGCAATTGGTGCTGGTGCTGGTGCTGGTGCTGGTGCTGGGCGGCAGAACCCAGCGCGCAGATGCGAGATCGGGGCGCGCGCGAGAGAAAGTTACGAGCACGTACCTGGCTGGGGAAGTAGATTTCAATGGCCTTGATGCCAATGTTCTGGGGACGGGAAGCCATCTTGAGAGCTGGAAAGTATGTATGAGCAGGTTGGGAGTGTTTACAAACGGGTAAGGAAGAGAAAGGAAGAGTAGAGAGCAGCGAGGATGGCGTTCCGGGGGAGGGATTAGTTGTATGGCGGCAGAAATTGCGATGTTGGAGTGGGCTCTGGCAGACAAGATGCAAGCGCGGTGGGTGTGGGTGGGCGGATGGTACATAGGATGGAGGGAGGAGGGGTCCTGTCCCGGGGTCCAATTTGTTAGCCCCTGGTTTCCTGCATGCGACTGGGACTCGGGGCTGCACAGGCTGTTGGGACCCTGTTTTCCTCTTTCCCTTGCCGCCTCAACCTCACTCTTCACTAACACGAATAACAAAAACCGACGGGATTAGCACAATACACCGCCCCTTCTTATCATTCTGGTCCCAAGCTTATCCCGAGCCGCCCATGACCAGGCTGCCAGGCTGTCAGAAGTACAACAATGGCTGCTGAGAACTATTGTGCACCTTTGGGGCACGCAGCAACGGGTCCTACGAACAAGTACTGCCGGGTGGGGGATAATCTGATCTTTCTTTGATGGATGAAGCAGCCCACTCGCTGGGGCATAGTAAGAACGGGTCAAGAGGGGCCGGACGTACGTCCTTGAGGGCTCCTGGCGGCTAAGGGCCTATTCTTCGTCTGATTGTCTGTCCCCCCACCTGGCTGGCTATCCTGTCCGAGTCGAGTCGAGGGGATCCCAGATGCCAGGTTGGTCCAGAACCGGTGGATCCCAAGCCTCAACTCGTTGGCAGGTGGACACTGGCTAACTGGCAAGAACACTCAATATGCCTATGTTGGTTGTCTACACCGTGCCTGCCTCGTCCCTATCTTGAGCAGAATGTCCACACCAGGTAGTAGATATATGTTCCTGGGTTGCTTGGCCCCCATATCAGCACTGTGTACTTGAGTCAAGCCCATTGCGTGTGTGTGGCACCATCTGTGCAGCCCGCTCAAGCTGCGGGCCGGCTTGCATCTGACTACACCTTCTGCTTACATATACATGGACATATAGGTGAAGTGTGGTTTGTGAGACCTTGCTGACCGTCCATGCCTTCGCAGTGCTCACAGATCGGCAGGTTGCACCATGCTTGCGAAACGAAGCACGAGATCGCCGCCTTCCACCCAGAATCAGGAACAGGTCGGGCTTGGTCGATTTGGGAAATTTCGGACATGGCAAATGGGTCGATGCGATAAGCCCCCGGGCTTATCGATATCAAGCACCCCTGCTCATCAGACCCTTGCATGCTTTTCTGCCTGTCTGTGCATTTATTAAAGTAAGCTGGCAGACAGCCAGGGCTGCCAGTCAGGCAGACAGTCAGACACACAGAGAGATGTAGCTATGTCGCCGCCGTATTATCTGCGCCACTTAAGCATTTGCAATTTCCTTAGCCTCTTGAAGATCTCGTTCGTCATACGGCAACACGGAAACCGTGCACACCTCCCTAGCGCCGGGACTTTACCTAGGTACCCAGGTACCTAGTGTGGGAGCCCCCAAGCTACCATCTTACCATTCAGACCCGTCGTAGCAGTGCAGCAGGCAGAATGCAAAAAAAACTAACCGTAGCCGAAATTTTCCCCACACCCACCACCATTACCACTAAAACACTCAAACTTCACCATCAAATTCCTTAATAACTATATAGCATATAGCACTCTTTTTTATTATTAATCTATTTAAAATCGACTGCTCTTTTAATCGGTACTAATTTTATTTATAAAAACGTGCTATAAGCAATTAAAAAGGCTAGTCTTATTATAATACACCTAAATACGCTAAAGTATATAGGGTCTATTAATTCCTTAAGCATTATAACCTTTTCGGCTATAAAAAGGGCTAAATAACTAAAAAAGATATTTTCCGCTATTTTAGTATAAGCCTTACTTAAAGAAAGCTTATTATTTATTACCGTCTAAATTTTAATAATCTTAAACTATTATATATTCCTTTTAACTTAAAGGCTATTAAAAATAACCCTAATACTTATACTTTTACTTATAACTTATACTTTAAGAAAGCCTATAGGCGCCCTTTTAAACTATTATAAGAAGACACCTAAAAAGTTAATAATTACCTTAAAAATCTTTATAAAAATAATTTTTTAACGATATATAAAGCCGCTTATTAGCCGATACTTAAAAATATAGTTAATATTAATATAAATTATAAGATCCACCTAACTATATTATATTAAAGGATAAATAGCCTTAATTAGTATACTTATTAAAAGGTAATAAAGTAAAGTAATAACTTATATAAAAAGGGTAAAAGATTTTAAAGGGCTTTATAAAAAATTAACTTTAGCTTTTAATAAAATATATTCTAATAATTATAAACCTACTATATAAATAAGTAGCACTTTAGCTTTAATATAGAATTATAAGCTAAGATTTAATATAAGTTATACTATTATAAAGCTATTTAAATTATTAAAAACTTATTTTATTATTAAAACCTATATATACCCGATAAAAATAAGCTAGCCTATATAATATTTATATATATTATAAGCGGCCTATATAAATCGTAAAAGCTATATAATAATAAGTATTTTATTAAAAAGCTATTTATATAATAGAAAAACGTTTACTATATAGCTATAATAGGCTTATAATATAAATAAATATATTAATATAAGGTTTAATCGAATAATAATAGAAAAATAAATATTTATATATATAAAGTTATATATAAATGTATTATAGAAGATATCGAGAAGCATTATAAGTTATAGAATTTTTAGCTATAAAAAGATAGTAATAGTAGCTATATTATAAAAAAAGTATATAATTAAAAGGCCGCTAAAGGTATTACTGCTATTATTAACCTATATAACTATCTTAAGATTAATTTAATTAAAAATTATATAATTATAGCCGTTATAAAAAAGTATATACGGAATTACCCTTACCGTATAGTTAATTAGCTATAAGGGCTAGCTAAAGAAGGCTTTAAGCAGGTTAAATTTAAAGCTATTATAAGGGTTTATAAGGATATATTTAAGCGGTAGCTTAATCTAAAAAATAGTTACGGTTAACAAATTAACCGCTAAGCGATTATAATTCTGCAGTAGTCTACCATATAAATTAATAATTTTACGTGGTTATAGCTATTTAAGAGTATTACCGGCAATTTCGGCTACGGTCGGTTTTTTTTGCATTCTGCCTGTGCAGCCGTTGAACAACCATGCAGGTTCACAATGTGGTCCACACCAAGGCTACACTGGCTACCCGCTGCAGTAGCACCTGTGTAGCTCCGTCCTGGCTGGCAGTGTCAGTGGGAGGCACGTGTGCGACAGCATCACGGCTATTGTTCTCGACGTCACTTTTGCTAGCTCGCACCCTCTCGCCCCTTGCCGCTGCTGCTGCTTACTGACAGCTCGGGAGCTACGTCCTCCGACCTGCCCGCATGTCAGCCATGTAGATACAGTAAGACTAGGTACTAAAGTAGCCTACGCATATTATCCGGACGTTTCCCAATCTGGATAACATTAAGAGTATCGATTTTTTAAGAAAACAGATATTCGCACCTATAGAAATAGATAGTATACCGGTATATATAGGCCCTAGTACGCTAAAAAACGGCCCCTACCTAAATTTATATATATAACGTTATTTTAACTATATTAGCTATCACATTTAACGGTATTTATTACTATTACACTAATTAACCGCTGCTATACTAATCGATTAATTCTATATTTAAAAAAACGCTTAAATCTAATAAGTTTTTAAATATCGCAAAATATTAGCAATAGCTAGCTGCTAGCTAATAGCTAGGCTAAGCTAGCCTATATAAATAATCTTATTATAAATCTCCTTTTTACTATTATTATTACCGATAAGGTTTCTAATTACTAAATCTATTTATATTAACTAATTAATATTTCTTAAAGCCCTTATATATAATTTTTTTATTATAAATTATATATTTAATAATATAGGCGCTAATAACGGCTTTCGCTTTTAAGGCTATTAATTTAGCTATTTTATAAACCTTTTTACTAGTTATTAATCCTAATAAATAGCTACTTATTAAGTATTACTATTATAAATATTTTTATTATTTAGCAATTAAAAAGTTTAATTATTCCACTTAAAAGCTAAATTTATACGCTATATTAAAGCTATTATTACCTTTATTTTATCGCCTGCTTTACTATTTAGGTTTATAATAATTAAGGTTATTTTTTTATTTATTACCGCTTTTCTATAGCTTTTAAAGATATTATCTTTATTTCCTATAAATATAGTTATCTTTTAAAATCTTCCCTTTATAGCGGTAACCTTTTTTAATAAAAGTATTATAAAAAGTAAGTTATTAATAAAAAGGTTATAATTAAGATAAAATACTTTATAAATATTACTTTTCTTAAAAGAAAGGCTAGCTTTATTTTTATCGGCTATATAGCTTATATAAATTAACCTATATTAAGTAGAAATAAGGTAAGTATAGCTTAAATTTATATAGTTTCCTTATAGCATTTCGCTATAAAGTATATATTATACCTATTACTTAATCTTTATAAAAAGGTTAAATATTACCCTTAAAATTTAAAAAAAAAGCTTTCTTAATTACTTTTATCTATTAAACTTTTTAAATAAAGCTATTTTTTAATAAGCTTTCTTAAAATAAAAGTTATAAGCCGTATCCTTAAAAACCTTATAAATAGCCTTAGTAAAGTATAAAAGGTTACTTATCCTATAGCTTAAATATACCTTAACCTTCCGGTATATACACTTAATAAAGAACGTTATATATAAGCCGAAGTTAAGGGTTTTATAGATTTTATATATAGCTTATTTAGCTATAATCTTTTTTTTCTTATTAATATATTAGGTTTTAAGGTAGTTAAGGATTACTATTTAGTTTAAAAGGTTTTTTAAAGCTATTACTAAGCTATATTATAGGTTTTGCGGTTTATAAAGTATTTTATAAACTTAAAAAGGTTAAAGAGGGCTATATAGATATAAGGGATATTATTAAGTACTTTTAAAGGTATTATTATTATATTTCTTACCGGTATATTTAAGAAAACGAGATTTTTATTATAGTTTTTAAAATCTTTAGCTTTAGCACTTTTAAAAATACTTTTTATTATTATTTACGCTATTAATAATCCTTATACTAGCTTTTTCTACTTTTTCTTAATATTAAAAATAATATTTATATTTATATAAAAGATATATAGCTAATAATAGGCTTAAAGAAATTAGTAACTAATAGCGTTAATTAGAGCGTTATTATAATTAGTAATAATAAAAGTAAATATAGCGGCCTTATACTACTATAGCAGCTCGTTAACCTATTTAAAAAGCTATTAAAAGCTACTTTTCTTTTCGTTATTAATAACGCTTTAAAATAGTAGAAAAATCTTTTTTATATAAATTACCGCTATACCCTAAAAAAAGGTATCTTTTTATTATTAATTAAATATATATAATTAAGTAATAAATTCTATAAAAATTATCGCTTTTAAAGCTAAATAACTTACTACTTTAAATATTAAAAGATATCTATTATATTACCCTTTTTATTAGTAATTTAATAATACTAATACTTCTTTTTTTTAAAAAGGTTTAAAGCCGATTAAATAAATATATAAATATTTTATTTTTATTTTTAAAAATCTATTAGCTAGTTTTTAATAATATTCGGCCTTAGCTAAGCTTTTAAATACTTTTAATAAAGCGCTGCTTTAAGTTTTTTAAGCTTAATAAAGGATAAGTTTTATACGCTATAAATAAGGAAATTATAATATACTTATAATAGCTTTACCTAGTTATATTAGGCTTTAAAGATTTTTTAAAAATTATAATAGGTATATTTACTCTTTTAAATTATAAGCTTCTACTTATTTAATATTTTCTTAATTATATAAGTAAGCGCTTACTATTTATAGCTAGTTTTAATTATTAAGGCGTTATTTATTATTATAATAAAGGGTTATAAATTATCTTAATTATATTTTAATATTATATATTTAATATTTAATCTTTTAACCGTTATAAAAAATTTAATAAATTTTATAAATTTATTTAAATCGGCCTTAAAATCTTTAAAGGTATTATATTTATTATAAAAAAGTTTAAAAAAGGTAAAAGGGTTAAAAAGGGCTAATTAATAATAATTAGTTATAATAATATTAGTATTTTAGTTAAGGTAATCGGCTTACTATTATACCTTAAGGCTTAAGTAATTTAAAACCCTTAATATTATAAAAATGGTAGAAAAATAATTTTAAGGCGAAAAGGGTATATTTTAATATTATATCGATTAATTCTAATAAGAAATTAATTAATAAAGTAAAGCATTAGTATAGGGTTATTAGTTAAAGTTAAGTAATAATAGCGGTAATAAAGGTAAGTTATTAAAAGTATTATAGGTGGGATCGAGCAAGGTTAAATAGCGGGCTTTAATTGGCTATAGCTATTAGCGGCTGCTTAATTAGCGGGTAGCAGGTTAACTATTTATTTCTGCGGGTGCGAATATCCGTTTTCTTTTTTAAAAACAAGCTTTAATCGCCAAACCCGACCCACGGAAGAGAAACCTCTGCCGCAAATGACGGCGCCATAGGCCTGGGGGCATGTCGAGATGCCTCGGGAAAATCATCACATTTTGATTTAATCTAATCAACCTTATCAACCTGCATCAAACCAGTGATTCAAAACTGCTTCCGCCTACGTAAAACCTGACCCAAGACGCACGCTAGAGTGCCGTGTGTACGTTGCGTGGCGAGGGCGCCTTTCCCAGGTGATATCGAGCATAGACAAGGGTGAATGAGCAAGAAGATAGCACAGGATCCGCGCATAGACAGACGGCCTCGGATTCCCGAGTGACAATTCTCCGAGAATCCACAGCCGGAAGCTTCGAGAGAGAAAACATTGCGGACTACCCGATAAAGACTCCGAGCCGCACGGGCACACAGGGACAGAGGGACAGAGCGTCTCGTTCAGGTAACCCCGGGAACGCAAACCCGACGGACCTCGTTCGATGCGGCCCCGTTTCGAAACACCCTTGACTTGCCGGAAAAGGACACCGACTGCTGACCAACAATCTAGGTATTTCATGGCTAGCCAACATACTTTCACTAGCTCCTGGACAACTTGATCATGGGATTCCAAGCAAAATGGCTCTTTGCTTCACATCAAAAGCTAGGTCGTCCTCGTCTCCAAGAGAGCAACACATGTTGCTGTCTCAGTCGGCCGCAAAAAATATTCACTTGCGAAGTTCTTGATCTCAAAACCTATCTCATGAATCCATTCTTTGGAAGTATTTCTTTTGAGGAAACTTTCTTTGGCCACTCAAGCTTATGCTCAATCCACTCCATAACTGCTATTTCTATTCAAGTTGTTCATCGGCCTTCGAGTGTAGGCACGACATGCGCATGGCTCCTCGCTCCTCCGGGTTGCTGGCTCTTGAGCTTTTGATGTTTCGCGGTTGTTCGACCAGAAACAAGGCTGGATGGAGCTCTCACCCTCGTATTGTCGGTGTGTTCCAGCTTACATGCCTGGCCCCCAACGCAATCTAGGATGTCAGCATGGCGTCCGAGATCGCCGGCCATCTCGAGCGGCATATTCTCAGCTTATCTCTTTTTCAATGTCACAAACTCAGTCGGCCCATCCGAGGAAGCTCATGAGAACAATTGAGTCATGACTGACCAAGCCCGGGCTTCTGATTCGCAGAGAATGGCTTCTATGACCGATCATCGAAGCCTCCCAGAGACCATTCTTCTCTGGTTTCTGCAGGTGTTGGGCGCGGTAACCGCTATCCTCTTTGGAGCTTTCGGGGTTCTGTCGTGGCAGGTCGCGGGGGAGGCGAATCAGCTGTCAAAGAGTGCCAATTCCCAATCTGATACGGCGAACCTGGTTGCTCTAGTGGCGCTATGCGCCCAGATTGCGACGGGAGACGATGTAAGTCCAGCCATGGCCAACGAGAGAAAGGTGAGGTTGAGAAAGTGAGTGGAGACATACTGAGCGTGAGCATCCGGGTCAGCAATCTCTCGCGGCCCTCTGCAGTGGCGTACAGGCCGCCGCCGCGTCGAGCATCTCTTCTATTGCATCATCCATTCTCGGCCCCATCACACCCACGACTTCGACATCAGTAGCGACCTCTACCTCGTCGTCGTCGTCGTCGTCCAGCCCGGCTTCGTCCTCGGTGGCTTCGACAACGGCAGCACCGACTGCCACGGCCTCGGGAAGCCCTGGTAGTGGATCAACGCCAGGTTCATCTCTCGGCTCTGGTCAGAAACTTGGGTTGGGTCTAGGCCTTGGCTTAGGCTCCGTTGTGGTTTTTATCACTGCTATGACGGTATGGGCGGTGGTAAAGAAAAGAAGAGCTCCCCCAAATGTACCCCCGAAAGACTAGTGACCCCTGCCGTACAGTTAGATAGATGGTATTGATGGATGGGGGCTGAAGGGATGGGAAAGTGGTCAGACATGGAATAGCTGAGCATTCCACGACGAGGACGAGACAGTGTTGACTATGATGGCGTTTCTAACGCAAAATTTCAACTCATCCGCCATGAACTACTTATGTAGTCAAGGGGGCATGTAAGTGGAAACAACCAATATGTGAGACACACTATCTAGTGTTCAATGGCTGGAGCGTTTGCTAACTGTAAATTCTTTCTTCAGGTTGTTCCCAATAATTTAACTGCTCGACCATTTCGGTGTAATCAAATGAACCTTCAATCCTGGTTACGTAGCCCAAGACCCCATCCCGGTTATTCCTATAATTTTGTCCCTGATAAGGGACGTCCCTTGGCGTTCAAATAATTCATCTTCATTCCCACCGTCCATTTAACCTCAAATTTCTGTCTGATCACATCTTTGGCACTGAACCCGTCTTTAAAAGTATATACCCGATTTTCAACCTCGTCGATGTGACTATGATACCAAGATGTCCTCTTATCTTTCCCTCAAATCGCTCCCCGCAGCAATTGTGCCTCATTATTCTCCTCCTCTCGACTCAACACGAGCTTCCTTAGCTAACCATTGAAGGTGTATCTGATGAGAGCGCCAGGTCGTCTTGGGCCAGCTCTACCGGGTCTGTCAGGCTCGGACAGGGTCCAAATCTCTCGTCTGATTTGAGCAGTGCTGGCCTTGGCCCAGGATGTCACGACTTTGCCCGGCCTTGATCTTCTGCATTTTTCGTTTCCGTCTCGTTCTAGGTCGTCGAGGCGGCGGCAAGCTCGGGAAGTACAGCCTTTTACCCCCATTCGTCACGCGTCAGACCGCACTCCTCCTTCAGGGTCTCAATGAGCTCGCGGCCGATCATCTGAGCTTGCGGAACAACAACGCGTTCCACAACCGCTTCGATCTCAGTTACGCCGTCTCGGGAGGGTGGTTCAAGGATCGCCATCTCCACGTCCTCCTCCACGTCCCCTACCCACGGACGGTTGCGAGAGAAGCTGGTGATGCGCCGGCGGCAGGCCCCAACCACCCAGGCTGAGACGGAGTACGCTTTGACGAAAATGGCTTCGAGCAGGCCGAGAATAAAGAGGCCTGTGAAGATTGCCGCGGTGACGGGCCAGAGCAGGATGGCTGCGAGGTAGAGCAGGCTGCGGGGCGGGACGCCGCCCAGCCGCTCTGCCTCGTGCCCCAGCTCATTGAGGCCGAGCTTGACGAGGAAGAAGACCACGAATATGTAGGTGAATAGTTCCACGCAGACCGTGGCGTCCGGTGATGTTGGGAAATCTTGGCGTGTGGATGGCATGATGACTTTGTCGTGATGAAAAGGGGATCGGTCGGTAAGGAGACGTGAAATAACATGGGGTTGGATCTTTGGGCTTGGGATGTTTTCATTATTTTTGCCATGGAGGGAAGCTTGAATCCTTTGATTTTCCTCCAATTTCCAGTTTTTGTTCAATTTTTGTTTGGAAGCGTGCGGATTAGGCGGCGTGTTCTGGAGAGACCCTGATTAGCGGCGCCTCGAAACCATATATTGAACAAAATTGCTTAGCCTTGCTGGCGGACTTGACTTACGCAGGGGGGCGTTCTCAAAAGTAGTGTGCGTCGAATCGACAGAGTGAGAGCCAAACATCATCGTCCGAGTGCAAAATGCCACGCAAGTCCGGAATAGAGCAGCCCCATGATTCGACGACAAGTGACCAAGCATGGAGCAGAAGAACCGACCAAGGCGTGATGAAGTTAATTTAGGCCTCAAGTTTTCCAATCAACTTCCCATTTCAGACGTGTCTAAAATTTATATGGTATCACCCAAACACCTGAAGGCTCTAGCCGGTAAGTGACTGAACAACCAAGAAAAAAAAAAAAAATTAAAAAAAAAAAAAAAGGCAAGTGATATTGATATCCGCAAGCCAACACACCCGGTCCCTAAGGGGTACCGTAACCAGAATCCGTGCCCTGGGTCCGCGGCCTGCCGTCCTCATCTGCGCAGTCCTTCTCAACATCAATGAAGCCGTCCGACTTCTCCGTCGCCGCTGAGACCGGCACCGTCGGTTCCTGCTCGTCTTTAACACCGTCGATCTTGATCTTGACATCCGTCTTACCCTTACTCTTGGATCGCTTGTCCTTTTCCTTCTTCGCCTCGGCCTCCGACTCGGACTCGTCGCTGGATGAGCCGCTCGAGTTCGATGCAGAGTCCGAGTTGCTGGAATCCTCCTCCTCCTTTTTAGCCTTGCGCTCCTTCTTCTTGGATTTATCGCTTCCCTTCTTCTTGTTCTTCTTCTTCTCGTCCTTGGCCTTCTTCTTGTCCGCCTCCTCCTTGGCCTTCTTGGCCTCCTCCTCCTGCTTCCTCTTGTCCTCGGCGTCCTTGAGCTGCTTCGCGGCCTTCTCCTTCCTCGCCTCGACGACCCACGCCTCGGCGCCGCGCACCGCCCCCTCGGCGTCGCGCTTGTTCTTCAGCAGGTAGCCCTGCAGCTCCGCGGGGCTGAACTCGTGCGCCGGGATCCGCGCGGCAAAGTCGCCCGCCAGCCTCTCGATCTCGGCCGTGATGGCGTCGCGCCGCGCCTTGTCCGCCGCGACCCTCCGCTTGACCTCCTCCGGGTTCCGCGCCGCCTCCGCGGCCTCCGCCTCCGTGGGCGACCTGTCGTCGCCCTCGAGAGGCGCGAAGATGGCCTGGAAGATGGAGCTGATCATTCCCGTGTCGGCCAGGTCGAACTTGACGATCATGTCCACGCGACCGGGCCGGATGAGGGCCTTGTCGAGCCTTTCAAGGTGGTTCGTTGTCATGATCAGCACTCTGCCTTCTTGCGAGGCGACACCATCCAGGATGTTGAGGAGGCCGGACAGGGAGAGGCGACCGTTGTTGTTGTTGGTGTTGTTGGTAGGACCAGTGCCTTTGGTCAGCTGCCCAGGCTCCATTTCGTCATCCTTGGAGTCGCTGCTAACGTCCCTTGACTTGTCTTCCCGAGTGTGCGTCAGCCCTGCCGTGTCGATGTCCTCCAGCAGGACCACGCACCGCCGCGGAAGCTCTGCAAACAGCGTCGACAGGTTCTCCTCGTTTGAGGTGACGCTGCTCAGGCTAACAATATAGATTCGCATCTTGAAGAATCCAGCCAGGGCCAAGGAGAGCGAACTCTTGCCTGTCCCTGGAGGTCCATAGAGCAGATATCCACGACGGTAGGGAATACCGCGGTTCGAGTACCACCGCCTGGTCGCCGGGTTCAGGTAGTCCTGCACATCGTCGATGAGGTCTTGCTTGACCTTGTCATTTAGAATGACCGTCGAGAAAGGGCGACTAGCCCGGGCCAGGCACCTCTGCCAGGTCGGGGTCGTAGTCCCCGCAGGTATCGTCCCACGGTAGATCAGCGTCTTGTGTTCGTCACGCTGCGTGAACTGGGTGCGCGCCTCCAGCAGCAGCTCCTTCAACAGCCAAGGATCACGGCCAAAGCACGAGATGGAGATCTCCTCGCGCTCGCTCACGAGCATGTAGCCCGCCTGCTGGTCGCGGCCCTTGTCTCGGCGAAAGATACAGATCCGGCCCTTGTACCAGAAGAAGTGGCTGCCGAAGGTGGGCGTATATGCGAGCGCCTTCTTCTTCTTCCCGTGCGGCGCAGAGCTGTCGTCCCCCTCTTCGGGGCCCTCGTCGTCGTCATCGTCCCACCGCCACAAGTACCATGCCCTTGAGTTCAGGTTTGTGTTGACGACGAAGCGCCGTGCCCCCTTTGCGAACTTCTGTTGGGCTACCCAAGCCATGAGCATGTTGTAGATCTCATCGTCGGTTCGGATATCCACAGTGCTCATGAAATACGCTTCGAGTTTCTCCCAGAAGTATTCCGAGAAGTAACGCCATGCGAAGGTGAGGGCGCCTAAGAAGAGAACAAGGGGTATGTATAAGTTCAGATCCACCTTGAAGTATTTCTCGACGGCGCTGGAGAAGACAGAAAAGCCAGGAAAGAACATGTCGAGAAGGGCAAATTGAGGGGCGGGGGCGTCAAAGCCCCCTGGTGTTGCTGCGTCCATGGCGGGTTGTGAGGACGAAGGGCAAGCGCATGATGATGACATGCCCGTGGGCGAACAACCTCTGAGGGAAGCCATGCTGCCGTTGATGAGAGATTGTAGGATATATAGAAGAGTGGGAGAAATGATGAAAGATATGGAGCGGCGTGTCTCGCAGTTACGAGGTAGTATACCAACTCGGTTGTCAATTTCCTATGCGCCTGATATGTAGACCAGGTCCGAGGGATACAGAACACCTGCGAGGGAAAGAGACGATTGCTGCAAGAGTGAACTTTCACATCTTGCAAGAAACAGAGCCTACATGCTTATATAGATGGGGACACACGGAGTCGTCATCCGTAGGACTGAAGTCGACTTGCCCAGTGAGGGCAGTCACGGTCAGGCAGCAGGACGGCGTGTGGGTATGGTTTGGCCTCAGAGGGCTCGTGGCTGTGACGTCGAATTAACCGGACAGGCCCGACCAGATGGGGGACCACCAGGGCCTGTAAGCTTGCGAGTTGAGCCGCAAAGCAGTGAGCACCTGGAGCGAAGCTGCCCACCTTGTCGAAGGATCATGGCAAGGCTCGCGCTAGAGACCCGCCTAGAGACCCGCCTAGCTGCGGCCCTCTTAGCGTAAGAGTCACATCGCCGACCAGGATGGCCTCAGTCCTCAAAGTGCTTCCAGTCGGGCCAGACAGAAAGAGAGGCAATTCCCATGTTGTGCTCGCACCTCATTCGTCTGGCTGCATATGTAAGTGTCCCTTGTGACAAGAATCCAGTGTGACCGGGAGGCAACGTGTGTGGATGGAAAGCCCGTAATATCTGGCTGCCTCTTTTCCTGCCAGTGTATTCCCCGAGAGTGTTTGCCTTGTAAGTAGCTAAGCTGTGCATGCGGGTACGGTGCCACTTTGGGGGTTGCGCGCGCACCAATCTAGACCATGCACGCTGCAGGCGGGTGGCCCGGTATCGCCAGCGTGATCTTGTTCACTTGTGCTACGACATGTAAAAAGTAAAAAGTCCTAGGCCTAGAGGCTGGACCGTGACCTGACGCATTCGGTCCATTGAGCCATCTTATTAGGCAGGGGAGCTGGGTGGGAGGTAGGAGCAGCGTCGGCAATTGACCAATGATGGCCGAACAGCGCATGGCGTAGAGAAGGCAGTGAGCTCTAGCCTGTGAGGCTGCCTGCAACAAAACGCGGGGTGTGCATCCTCTTCACCCACATACACCCACACTGACTCCTGGGCCTCCTAGACTACTGTACATCCCACACAGCCCCCCATCCAACTGCAGGTGCTGAAGTACATGCACATGTACGATTCCCGCGACGGTTTTGCCGGCGAAAGAGGCTCAACTTTCATTCTGGGTCAACTGGAATGTCCACGAAATAATTCGGTTCAGCCTTCAATGGAATGGCTTATCCCGAACCCAAGCCCGGGATACCGGTAGTGCTTACAGCAGCTCTATGCAGACCGCATACCACTAGGCTGCCTCAAGTGGGTCTTGTCTATGTCCGAGACAAAATAAATGTCCTTTCAACGCGGCAGACATCTGAGTAGTCGATATTTGACACCTCTCTCTCTCTCACAAATGATTCACGATGGCAGTGCCAAGATCTCGTGTTGGGAAGAGCCACCACTTAGCCTACTCTGTAGATGAATGATCGGGAGATAGAGGATTGAGAATTGATCAATGTCTACTTCGGACATCCGAGGAGTGTGCAGGGAAAGCCAGCCAATTTCTCAGCGGATTTCACCTTGATACTGGATGAACGGACGGGCAAAACACCACTCTGTACGACAAGCGGCCATTTAACATTGTGCCATGTCTCAGGTATCTATCTAGCTGCCATTGGTAAAACCTCAGCCCCGACAAGCCCGCGCTCAACATACATTAGTCCTCACTCCCAGCGGCCGGTGGCACCCAAACCATAACTCCCTCCTTATCAGCCTTCATGCCCTCCGTCGGTATGATCCTCAGGACCTTCTGGAAATATTTATCCTTCACCGTCAGGGTCGGCCTGATCCAGCTGCCGCCCTCGACCAAGGGGACCAGCCGGTACGCCATGGTCCTCCTGGAGATCGGGAGGAGGTTGAGCGTGGTCTGCTTCGCGCCCGAGAAGGCGAACTCGTCGCTGGGGTCCATCGTCAGCCCGAAGGTGAGGAAGTGGTTCGACGCGTTCTCGATGGTGATGTCGAGCAGCAGCGTGGCCTGCCCCTCCTGCCCGTCCTTCTCGGCGTACGAGACGGACGCGAGAACCCGGGGCTCCGTGTTGAAGACGGGCAGGCGAGGGACCGCGAGGACGGTGCGGTTGGCCGCGCCGCCGTCAGCACCAGGTCGGGCCCATTTTATGACAAATGACACATCGAGGCTAGTCGGGTTTCGCTCGTCCAGGCTTGCCCTCTTGACGGCGACGTCGAACTGAGTCTCCTCGATGGTCTTGGGACTGACCTGTAGACCGTCAGGCGGCAGGGCCTTGCGTTTCGACGTCTGGCACTGCAAGCCGTGCGCAGGTTGGACCTCGACATCGAGGTCCAGAACCATCAGGTTTTCGGACGCAAATGAGGCATATCGCGTCACCAGACACCAGGCCTGCGCGAAGCCGTTGCTTGGCCCAGACGTCCCTGCCGATGGATTCTGTACCCCTTCATGGTCAAATAAGCTTGGCCAGGGGTCCGGGTGGAGGCGAGGGAGGAGTTCGTAGTTTGCCTCGAAGGGGCTGGCTACATTGATGCGGAAAGTAGCATATTGTATGATCGAGGTGGCAGCGTCGGTTACGAGGCTGTACGACGCCTTCAACGTCAGCGTGTATGCCGCCGTCCGCTCTGCGCCCGTCAGAACCAAGGTGACTCGCGATGACTCCGAGCTCTTGATCAATCCGAGAGGTGCCTCCTGAAGTGTGCATTCCTCGCCATCTGCCAGAGCTCTTTTCTCTTCCCCGTCGCCGAACTTCAGCTTGAAATTCGGCGGCTCTTCGCTGAGCACCGTGACGTCCAATTTGACGCTTGCATCCACCTCTTCCTCGTTGAGAATGTCAAAGGGCAGCTCAATCACCTCGTTCGTGTAATATTGTTCAAGAAAGTCCACCTCTTTGATCTCCATCTTGGGAGGCCTGGGTAAGACCCGGATGGACTGAGGATGAGTGCGTGCGATACGTCTGCTGGATCGCACGGTGTGCCACGAATGCCCAGTACCTGCCTTCTGCACGTTGGTGGTGTATGTCAAGGCGAATGCATCATATTTGACAGTGAACTTGAGTGATGAAGCGCTAGCATCCCCAGGCTCTCTCAATGGGATGTTCATCTCGAAAACAGACGTACGCCCAGGGGTCATGGTCAAGTCACTCGTGCCACTCAAGTGAAGCTGGCCACTGAGGTCTCCAGAAGTCTGAGTTTCCTGCTCGGACTCTGTCGTGGCCTCGACCAGCGAGACAACATGCAGAGACACAGGTCCCCGGCTTGACTCATCGGCGATGCCATCTTGTGTGTGGGTTAGTAGTATTGGTTTGATACTGCCGTCAAACCTCAAGATTATACTCTCCAGGGTAATCGGCGCGGATCCCAAGACCGCATTTGATGTTATGGACAGTTGAGCCTGGCAAGTAAGCCCGGCTTTTCCCTCCTCGTGCCGGAAGACGAAGGACGGCATGATGAACGATGTGCCCAGCTCATCATTCAGATCGATCGATGGCCGGGGCGCGTTGACGCCGTCGAGAGACTTTGTCAAGTCGTAGTGCCACTTGGGATGCTTCTTGAATCCTGTGAAGGTGTGTTAATGAACCCATTTGTGAAGGCTGCAAACGTCTCCTCTTACTGTTATTCAACAACTCCCAGTCAATAGACACTACTAGATCAGCCTGCGCGGTATCAACTGCTGCAGCTCTCAACACCCAACACATGTCTTCCGTAATCTCTGGCCAACCATCTCGTCGAAATGACAACTCATCCCAGAAGGGACGTAAGATTTTCACCACATTCGACCAGTCTCTCACCGCGGCAAGCTCTTTGGCGCACTCAAGGGAGACTTCGGCGGCGAGGCGCTGCTGCTGTTTCTTCATGAAATACGACTGTGCGGAAAGAAGATAATCCAAAATCATCTGGGAGTGGTTGATACCTGATCGAGCCAGAGGAAGCTCGTCATAGGGCTCAGGGCACATATAGCTGTCGTATCTGAAAGCCTTCGACGCTAGTTTAGAGGCTGGAGATTCGCTCGGTGACCTCCTGTCGTCTTCAGGCATTTTGAAAGCAAACCGGCGCCGCGCAAAGGTGTGTCGCGCCGCTAGACGATACCAATAGCCCGGATGGTGCAACATTTCCCACGGCTGTATCCTTTCTGCCTGTGCAGACTTCTCCGGCGGCAGGTAGATGCTTACGGCGGAATGGTCAAAGTCAGGAATGTCGGCTTTCTCGATGAGGTTCGCCATCACCACTGACCACCGTGCTTCCCAAGCCTCCCAGCCGTAGTTGTTCGTCCCATGTCCCTGTCGATCCACGAAATCCGCGATCCTCTCCCGGTGACGTTCCCAACGTCTGACTGCTGCCGTGTGCTGATCGTTCCACAAAAGACACCTTATGCACCGCACAGCTATGACATCGGCTAGGAATCTGGCCTGATTCCATCTTGGGCTCCAACTGGGTATGATCTCCATAACCTCGGAGCTCAATAAATTTTCGTAGGCCTGCTCAAAGGAACGCAACGCCACGTCCATCTCTTGGCGGTACTCTGCGAATATGGCAGACTTGAAATCGTAACGTATATGCCATCCTGGAAGGGACAGCGTTTGTGATGTGCCGGACGTCGGCGGGACAGTGGGTTGGGGAGCAGCACCACGACCTCTTTTCTTTTTGACACGCCTGCCATGGTCGCGATAGTACTCGATAGCCTGTGCGTAGAGTGTCGTCAGGGCATTGTCCATAATGCGACCGAGCTCATCTGGCGAGGCATCGGTAGGTACGGCAAAGAAAGACTTGGCGTCCAGTCCGCTGCCCCTCCGAATGTTCTCTAGCCTCTCCTGCACTCCATGATTGTTATCGACCAATACTATCACAGCCAGTTTTGATTTACAGCCAGACTGTGCCAAGGCATTCCTCAGGACGCCTATATCTGTCTTGATCTTGTTGTCGTGGAGGGTTGCCAAGGTAGCATCTGCGGTGAGGCTGTACAGGCACACCAGGGCGCTCGGTACAAGTTCCTGGTGCTTTTTGAGCCATGATTGATCTATCAGGCCGTCGGGATACAGGTTCGCTGTGGGACTGAGAGGCGAGAAGGGCGAGTGCAACACGGCTTGGGATGGTGGTATCTCGAAATCATCGGGGAGACGGGCAAGTTTTGGCGGTAGCAGGTAAGTCTGGGTTCGTCAGCACAGCTATCGTCACATGGCCACCGATGCAGCCCTCAACCTCGACATTCGACAGATCGCGTACCCTGCCAGTCGTCCTGAAGCGGAACTTGTACTTGACATTGGCCGTATTCTTCCCGTTCCAGGGCAGCCCAGACGCGTCCGAGTCCCGGATATGCTGTATGAGAGCGCCGACCTGTTCTCCTTCCACCGGCGGCGGCTCCGATCGTATCAGTGTGGCGCCGTCCTTGTACTGGGAGTCAAGAGAGGATTCTTGGGCATATTTGGCGGGTAGGCCAAGAATGACAGCCAAGGGCAAGCAATGGTCCAAGCTGCACGGAGGATACTCGTCCATACTGGGCGACGCTACCCGCTGCAGATCCCCAGAACTGGCCGCGGCTGTTCACAAAGTCGACCTTCTACTCAGTCCTGTCTGTTCACGAGGGGTTTCATTGACAACGGTTGTTGAGAAAGACTGACAGCCAGGGTCAGTGGAAGCTCTCGCCAGACCCAGGCCCCACCCGCCAGGCGCAAACGGAGTACAGAATACAGTTGTGGCAACTCACAAGGAAAGGCGGCCGGCTTTGGAGGACATTTGCAAGTTGAACATCAGCATCTATAACAGAACATTCTAATCAGAAAGGGTACGGTCCACCAAATCGTTTGCTTCCCAGCCAGCAGCTGGCGTAGGGGATTGGCCAGGGACGGACCGAATTGTGAGGGATCCTGGGATAGATAGCTCTACTCCATTCGCTGGCAGGGGCCCCGGACTCCCCAAGTACCCCAACTCCAAAGTGGGATGAGCTGTGGGCGGTCAGAATTCTGCCGGGTGAATGAGCAGGGATCAGCAGTTAGGCGTCATGTGCAGCTGCAACAGAGAGTCTTTCGAAGCCTTGTGCCTGCCGTGGTATAGTCTACACAGCAACATCGCTTCCGTGGGATACCACTCGACCGCCGCCGATCACCCTTCCTCCTCGTGCAGAACACTCCCCTCTCTCAATGTTTCCGTTTCCACTTTGACCTAGAGAGGCCTACAGGGTCGCTTGATCGCTATCGTTCGCGCTACCAAGGCTGTCCCCCAATCTGTCGTCAATCATCTAATCTTGCACCGAAACTATTATCTCCTATCCACTTCCTGGATCGCGACCGTAACGAGACGGTTGACTCTCAGATCGAGCAGTGCGACCAGCGTTGACTGCCCCGAACCCTTCCAAAGACCATTGCAGCACAGAGATCTACAACACCTCGAAATGTCATTAACACGCGAACAAGTTGTCTTCGCCGATCTGGCCAAGGCAATGAAGAAGACCGTGGCCAGGCAAGCCATTGGTAAGAGCTTTCGCTGCCAAGAACCGTCGTCAACCTCGCTGCTGACATGCGTCCCTACCAGAATCCGACTCCGACTCAGAAATCCAACAGACGACAAATCGTGGAAACAAGCTGAAGAAGAGGGCAAGATTTGTTCGTCAGGGCAAGCTGGGCCCTCCAACTGGGCCTGCAGTCTACAAAGAGGCAAGTTTCAACCCAATGCGCGAGCAGGCTTGATACGCCACCGAAACATCATACTCATTGGGACACACAGGATGTTGAACATGCAGGATACAAGCGCGCCGTCATAAGTCGCAACCCGCCGCTCATTGACGAAGACGGCTACAGCATCGACAGCGACGACGACGACCAACATGTCCAAGACGCAGTTGCCGCTGCTGCTGAGGGCGATCCCTACTCTTCAATTCATCTTGAGCGTATGTACCGACCCAGCACGCTGTCGCGCGGAACAAGACACAGTTTCTCTGAACGGTCGCTAACTGTCTCATAGAACTGCTCGCGCCCCTTACTACCGTCACGGACCTCCCTGCCCATCCCACACTCTCGAGACCTTTCAAGTCGACAGCCCTGAGAGAATTGACGAATCAAGCATGCGATCTCATGCACAAAGAAAATGTTGCACTGTGGAAAGTGCGCCCACTCTTGACGAGACTCAGCGGAGACCATACCTGGGCGACACCGGAAATGATGCTAGGCACCGACGACCAAGAAATGTTCAGGAATAGCTTCGCATCGCGCACATTAAAGCGCAAGAGATCACAGGAAGGGAATCTGGAAGGCATCTCAAGTCCGAACACCAATGGTGGCAGCACAGCTCGACCGTCTTTGAATGGAGAACCTGAACAAGCTGTTGGTGAAGAGGCTCCGACGCACGAGAGACCAGACACATCTGCCGACGATGTGGCGATGATGAACAGCGAGGGCAACATACCGGATAAACTTGAAGTCGCAAACGAAGCATCAGGCGACGTCAATGAGGAACAGGGCGCAGAGAGGGAGGTACCACTCGTTGCTAATGGCGGCAAAGCGGACAAGTCTGGGCCAAATCCGACCAATGGCATTTCGGCGAAACAAAAAGGAAAACAACCTGGGACAAGGCAAGACCAAGCAGATGATGACGTTGTCATGTTGGATGGTAACGCTGCACCTGGTTCCGGTGCACATCCCAATCATAACGGTAGCCGAGCTGCATCCCCTTCAGCCGCCTCCGCCGGCGATCCTTTTATTCATCCGATATTTCTCGCGCCCAAGCCCGCCCATCCGGACCGCGATCTGGGGCTCCCGGAGCAGGAAGCGGAGGATGTTCGTCGACTCCTCCAGCTGTACGTCCAGAAACAAGAGGAGGTATGCCGCGGTACCGAAAAGCTGTACCACGGCCTCCTCAAAGCCGACCGTATGCGAAAGACTGTACTGGAGTGGTCCAAGTCCGAGGCGCACGTCGGAGAGATGTCCGACGGCGAGGACTGGTATGACAAGGAGGAATGGGGCCTGACAGAGGACCTGAAGAAAGGTCAAGATGAGGAAGAAGAGGACACGACGCAGACCCAGAAAAAGACTAGGAATCGGAAGTAGAGTCGCGGCTGTCGAGGCTTTTGGATACCACATTCTGTATTTTTTGAAAGCTGCTATGCAGCAGGAGGACATCCGTGATGTTAAATCCACAGCAACCACATGAAAGCGTACTTTTACAATTATACCATTGCCAAGGAATAAGTTCTACAGTACTTAAGGAGTAGCTGCTCCTAGACACTATGATCAAGTGTGCAATAAAAAATGGTTAAATAACAATCTTCTAGCTTTACTAATTCACCTAGACTTCTTTTATATACTAAAAACCTTATAAATATATAATTAAAAGTTAAAAAGCTTATTTATTTATAAAGGAATAAATAAAATCTATTAAATAATAATGTATATTTAATAAGTTAAAGGAGATAAAAATTTTAAGCTAACTTATAAAAATCTTTAAATAAGAAATCTTTTAAAAATATTAACTTATAAGTTAAATAAAAGTATCTAGCTTATTAAATCGTATTAAACCCTTTTAATAAGCTAAAAAAAATTATTATTAACTAATTTAACTTTAATATTTAAACTTATAGCTTTATTAATTTATAATTAACTTTTAAATTAAGGATTAATAATTTAAAAACACTTATTAATCTCAATACTCTTTTAAAAAGTGTTAATAGTTTTAAATTAAATTAATTTATTTTAATTAATAGTTAAGATTTTCTATTTAATTATAATATAAAGTTAAATTATAAAGTTAAGTAAATATAGTTAATTATTATTTTATTAAAGGCTATAATAGCTTAAAAGATAAATAATATAAAGCTAAATATTTTTTTCTATTTATATAATTAATATAAATTATATATATAAAGTATAATAAAATTTATTATTATTTTAATACTAGTATTTTATTATATATAGCTAATTTTTTAAATATTTATAAAACTCGAAACTATATTATTTTATAGCTTTAAAGCTATTTCCCTTTATAATAATATAAATATTAATCTTTACTTACTAATTAAAAATAATCTCGGCTAAATCTTAATATAAATTAAATAAATAAATATTAGCTAATTATAACTATAGATAAATTATAATTTAGTTAACGTAAGCGAGTAAAGCTTAAGTTAAGTGGAGCATTTATTTATAAATTGTTACGCTTTAATGCACCTATTATTAGCGTAGTAAAGGATAAAATTACGCTATAAATAAAATTATATTATAAAATTTTAATTATTTTCTATATAAAATAGCTACTTTTAACGTTATATAGTATATTTAATAATAATTTAAATTAAAAAAAAATAATTACTTTAAAATTATATAAGCTAAAAAATTATTATATTTTAATTTTAAATAAGTTTTAAATAAATTAAATTTAAATAAATAGTAATATTAAGTAATAAGTTTAATATATAGGGTTATTATATAACTTTTTAAAAATAAAAGGTTTTAGCACCTTTTAGCACCTTTTAATAAGTTACTTTTTAATTAATCTTTAATGTAAAAATACTTATATTTTATAGCGCAATTTTAACTATAGCGTAATTTTATCCCCTATTGCGCTAGTAATAAGTGTACCGAAGCGTAGCGATTTATATATTAAGCTTATAAGTATAATAGGTTTATTCTTTTATTATATTTTATTTTAAAATTATATTAAAATGCCGAGTAACTTTAAATTTATTAATAATATATTAATAGAGGGCTATATATAGCTCTTTCCTAATAATCTCCCCCCTTTAAAAATAGCTATACCCTTATAATTAATAATCGTTATTTTATTAAATATTTATTATTTTTCTTTCTTAATATTTATTTCCTTATAATTAATAACTTTTATTATGTTAAATAACCGTTATCTTTTATTTTAAAACTATTTAATAATTATCGTTTTAATAAATAATATTATAGTAATAAGTATATTAATATTTTATAAGCGTTATTTTTCTATATAATCCTAATATTATAGGGGTTTTAATAATTATTAAACTAATATAAATATTATTTAATTATATAAGGCTGCTATAAATATAGCTTAATAATTATTTTAAGAAATAAACGTTTAATAAAGGCTATATAATATTTATTTTAATTAATAAGTTTTTTAATTAATACTTATTAGCGGTTAAAGTTATTAATAAGCTTTTATATATCTTTATCTAATTAAAGTAATAATTTTTATTCCCGGAATTCCGGTTTTAAGCCGATATAGTTAACTAGATACCTTAATATCTTAAATACTATTTTATATAAGTTAATAATTATCTTATTATAATTATTAATATAAATAAAATTAATAAATAAAATAAATCTTTTAAATAAATTTATAGGGTATAATTTAAGATAATTAATTAATATAACGTTATACTTTAATTTTTATAATATTAGAAATTTAAAATAATAAGCTATATAACTAATTTATTTAAAGATTTTAAAGGGATTTATATATTAAGGATTATATTTATAACTAATATTTTATAATACGTTATAACCTTTATAAAAATATAATAATATTTATTAACCGATATTAAAAAATTATATTAAGTATTATTAATTAAAGTAAGCTTTTATAGTTATTATAATAAATATAAGTATATTATATATTTAAATTTTATTATATAGTAAGTCTAGGATAACTTATAATATATATCTTATAATAATATCGGATATATTATTAGGTTTAAATCCTTTAATAATTTTATTTAATAAACTTTCGGTAGCTTATAATTTATTATTATAATACTTAAATTAAATTTATAATAGGGTATTAACCTATTAATAAGGGTTATTTAATTTATAAATAAAATATTAAAGGGTTAATTTAATTATTTATATAATATATTTTAATTAACTATTAGTTATAAAATAATATATTATTATATATAGCAGCTTAATTCTAGCTTTCTTTTAAATATTAATTTATATTATAATAAGAAACTTTAAATTTTAATTAAAAAGAATAATTTTAAAAAAGCTTTAATTATTATATAAAAATATTTAAAGTAGTAATATTACTTATTTAAATACTATTTAAATTATTTTATTAGATATAAGTAAAAAGTTTTTAAAAAACTTATAAATAATAATAAGAATTAAGTTATAATTATTTATCGATATTAAAAGTTTAAGTATAAAATTTATTATAATTTAATAATATAGGTATAAGGGTTTAAATATAAGTTATAAATTATTATTAGCTTAATAATAATAAATTTTATATATATAATATTTCGTAATATTAAATATATTTTTATAATTTAAAATATAAATAAGTAATATAATATAGTTTAAAAAATTTATTAAGTTAAATATAGCTATAATAACTATTTTTATATACTAGTTTAAAGATTTTTATAATATATAAGTATAGAATATAAAGTTATAATATATAGTTATTATTAAATATTTTTTTAAATTAATTTAAAATAAATATTAAATAAAAGGATAGCTTTATTATAATTAAAAGTATTATTATAACGGATTATATTAAAAACTCGAGATTATTATAAGTTTATATAATAGCTATTTTAAAGTTATAATTAAAAGTTTAAAGTAATATTAATTAAAATAGATTTATTTTATAAATTAAATTATTTAAGGCTTAATTATTTAAGGCTTATAGTAATAATATAAGCTTTATTAAAATAGATTTAATATTTATTATAGTTATTTAATAAAATATTAAAACTATTTAAGTTTTATAATAATATTTTATTAGGTAAAGATATTTAAAATAAAGCGTTAAAGATAATATTTTTATAGCTTAATTTATATAATAAGTTAACTTTAAATATATTAATATATTTTAAGATATAAATTAAATACTTATTATTTATAAATATAGCTATAAAGTTAATAATATTTAATTATTTAAATAAAGTAAAAATAGCTAAATAATTTATATAAATTATTAAATAATATTTAGCAATAATAATTTAATATTTAATTTTTTTAAAAACTTAAATATAGCTTAAAATTTTTATTTTAATAGCTTAATATCGATATTTAGCTTATAATAGGGTATAGCTAAAATATTAATTATTTTATTTATTTAAGTTTCTTTATTAAGTTAAAATAATAGTAAATATCCGAAAAGGATAAGGTATAATATATCTTTTAAATTAATATAATAAGTTTTACTATATAGAACTTTTTATAATAATTTATTAATTTTTTACAAGCCTATTTATAGTTAGAAGCTGCTATTTTACGCTAGTAGCTATAGCGTTAGGCCGCGCCTATTCGCACCGGTGCTTTTAATAAGCTATTAGCCTTAATATAAACCGGTCCGTTAAGGTTAAAGCTATTGCGGGCCGTAAGTAACCTAATTTAACGCCGTTAAGCATTATACGAAAATGCTATTACTATATAACTTAAGTATAAGTTACTTAAAATAAGCGATATTAAAAAGCCGCTATTGCCTTAACTATCTTATAGGATATATATAGGTTTTAGCTTTACTTAAATATATACCTATTATAACCTTTTTTATAAGACTATTCGAAAGCAATTATTTAGCCTGCCGCGCCACCGAAACCGAGATAACTATTAGTTAAGTTTAAACTAGCACTTGCACGCGCCTAAAACCCTTAAATTAACTAGGTAAGGCTATTATATTCCATTATCTAGATATATAGATCTAACAGCTTTATAGCTATAGAAATAAACTTTAAATATAATAAGTAAATCTTTACCTAAATAAAAAGTTTTTTTATTAGGGTAAAGAAGTATAAAGATAAGTAACCTTCCCTATTTAAGTAAATAAATATATTTATTATTACTTTAAAGATATATAATTTAGAGATTTATTTTAAAGAAATAAAGGAATTTATTGCTTATAAGTTAAGGATTAATAATAAGCTAAGGAAAGGATAAAAGGTTATAAGTTTAATATACTTTTTTAAAAAGGTTTACCTTTTATTTAAATAGATAAAGCCTAGTTATAGAAATATAATATAATTAAATAAAATTTAGTTTAAAAAATATATAATTATAGGTCTTTTAACTTTATACTTAAAAGAGGTATAGCTAAAGTATATAATTATTTATATTAATATTTATAATAGATAAGTTATTATATAATTATTATTAAAAAGTTTAAATAAAGTTATTTTAGTAATATAATAAATTTATACTTTAATATTAAATATAAAGATATTAAAATTAATAAATAAATATCTTTTTAAGTTAAAATATATAATAAATATATATTTTATAAGGTTAGCTTTAACTATATTAAAAATAACTTTTTTAGCTTTATTTAAAATAATAAATATAATATAGCTTATTTATTTTTAATAAATAATTTTACCCTTTAGCTTTATTAAGGAATTAAGTTATAATAAGTTAATTTTTTAAGCTTTAAGCGGTTTAATTTTTATAATAAATTATAAAATATTATATTTTATATAACTAATAAAATTAATAAAATATTTAAAATCTTTTAATAAAGCTAGAAATAATAAAGCTTTTATAGCTTTAAAATATTTATTTATTATAAATAATTTAAATAAGTTAATATAGCAGCCTAATATAATAGCTATAAGGGCTATAAAAAATAATTTTTTAGCGCTTATAGAAATATTAATATTATATAGTTATATAAAGATTAAATAAATATTATTAATATAGTTTTATAATATTTTATTAATTAGAATAATTAAGTTATTATAATATAATTTATTAGATAAGCTATAAAGTAGTTAATTTATTTATTATTATATATATATTAAGCTATTATAATATTTTATAATTATATAATTAAATATATATTAATTATAGGCTATTATAATTATAAATATTTATTATAATTTCGAATATAAGCGCTATTAATAAAAAAAGGCTATTATATTAAGTATTATAATATATTTAATATTTATAATTTTAAAAAGAATTTAATTTTAACTTTTTATCGGGTATATATTAGGAATTATTATATAATTAAGCCTTTAAATATCGATAATTATATAGCTTTTATAAAAGCTATTTAATATAATATATTAAATTATAAAAACTAGAAATAAAAATAATATTAATTATTTAATATAATAAAGTTTATTAGCGGCTTAAAGCTTATTTAATATTTTATTAATAATCTCGGTTTTTTAAAAACTTATTAAATAAACTTTATATTTTTTAAAAATTATATTTTATTAATTATCTTTTAATTAAACCTTAAGCTATTTATTTTATAATATATTTATAAAACCTTTATTTTAAAAAATATTAATATATTTATTAAAAAAGTTAAATAATAATTATTATTTTATTTTAAAAAGATTAATATAAATATTTATTTTAATAAATATATATAATATAAAGTTTATCGGAGGTCTTAAAGCTATATATTTTAATATAAATAATTTTTAAAATATAGTTAATATAGTATTATCTTTAATAATAACGTTAATTTAATAATTAGGGTTAATAAAGTAAATATAACTAATAAATATATTATTTATAATAATTATAAGTTTTAATAAATTATTTTAAATAATAATATAATTAAAATAAATATTTATAAAAAGTATATAAGTATTAAAGCGGTTAAATATTAATATAAATAATAAATTTTAAATATTATTTAAATATAATTAATAATTAACTAATAAGTAAATTAATATTCTTAAAAATATAATTATATATTATACCGCTATAACTCTTACTTTTATTAGGTTAAAGCGATATTTAACTTTTATAAAAATATAAATATTATCTAAAATAATATCGATATATCCTTTTAAAAAAATAATATTAAATCCTTTAAAGCCTATAATATTTATTTTAAATAATATATTAATATTAAAGTTATTAATAATAAAGACCTTATATATAAATATTATAATAGCTAATATAGCTTGCTTAATATATATATTAAAGAATTTTAAATATATAAATATATATTTATATAACTTATAAATCTTAAAACTTAATTTATAAAATTATAAAGGTAATATTTATTTTTAAATAAATAAGTAAAAATAATATTATTAAATTTATTATTTATCTATTATTATTTAATTATAATTAATATTATTATAAATATTTAATAATATTTTTAATAATATTTATATAAATAAATATAAATATATTTAAAAATAAAAACTAAAATTTATTTTAATTTTTAAATTAATTTTTATTAATAATTTAATAATTTCTATACCCCTTATAATATTTATATTAATACCGGGGCTTATTAATTTTTTACTTTTAATTTAATTATTAACTTTTTTAAAATATTTTTTAACGTTTTATTTAAATATAAGCTTTATTATTAGCTATTCTTTAATAATATTAAAATAATATTTATAATAAAGGCTAAATTTTTATAATTATAAAGTTTAAGTTTTATAAGGTATATAAAATAAATATAATTTATTAAGGTATTATTACTTAAAAAATATTTTATATAATATTAATAAATTAATAAGTATATAATTATTATACCGAAAAAAGTATTATTTTTAAAAAAATAATTATTATATATCTTAAATAGTTAAAAGGCTTTATTAAAAAGAAAGTTAAAAACTTAAATAGCGATATTAAGTTTTAAATCTTTATTTAATATTTCTTTAATTAAAAGTAATTAATATATAAATATATCTAGCTATTTTATAAAATTAATAAATTTTTTATAATATACCGGCTATAGTTAACCTTATTAATTATAATTAGCGTTATATAAAGCTAATAAAATAGCGTTATATAAAGCTAATAAAGTAGGTAATTAATAGTTTTTTAAAATAAGCGTTATTAAATATAAAGTAGCTTATTATAGCTATTATAAAATAATTTAATAAACTTTATCTTATTAATATTATTATATAGCGTATTAATTTAATAATATTTATAATCGATTATAGCTAATATTTTAAATTTATTTTTATTTATTTAAATATATAAAGATTTAAAATTAGTTTTAATTTTAAAATTAATTAATTAAATAAAAATAATTAAATTAAATATTAAAAAGAAATTATTATATTTAAAAGTATAATTATTATTATTAAGGCTATATTAATTAATATTATAAGTTATAAAAAACTATTAATTTATTTAAATAAATAAAAGTAATTTAATAAAATTAAGCGATATTTATAGGGTAATATTATTTAGCTAAATTAATAATAATACTTTTATAATTATAAATATTATTTAAAAAGCTTTTTAATATTATATTTATAAAAGGCTTAATAAGCTT